>APFE030641630.1:17084-31108 GCA_000404065.3 Pinus taeda | reverse complement strand
GCTGAGCAAGGCCCCTCTGTATTAACAACTGGCATAAACGGTGGTGGGTGAGGGATAATAAAGGGAATTTAGAACGTCTACAATAATAAGACATGTTTTTAATACACCCAAGCAGATAATAGGGGATATTAATCAGTTGTGCATTTCTCAAATGATTCATCAAAACGAAATCATGGTTGTACACTACCTGGTAGCGCCCTTCGCATGTTAAATAGTGCTTGATGAACTCTGCCACTGATGGCCATGGTTGGGGAAGTGAATGCAGACTAACCCCGCGCCCTCTACGTTCTACTCGCTCCTCTGGACGAAGAAATTCCTGCTGAGCGTTAAGAATGACCTTCTTTCTGCTGAACCAGCGAGTCCCTGTAGCCGGCAACCCTGATACCTGAACTATGTCCTCCTCTGTTACTGAAATGCGAGCCCCTTGGACCATTGAAAAGTCGTCTTGAAGGTTTTGTGCAAACTCTAAGACTTGTTCCTGGTCAAATTCACCCAATCTTTCGAAATAAACTGTCCATCCCGCTTGTTGGAATATCTGATATACTTCGGGGAACAATTGAAGAAGACTTACGGAGCCGGGCTCATGTCTGACGGCCGACCCTCCCATGGCTATCGCTTTGAGTTACGCACAGAGGCTCTAGACACAGTAAATGCAGACCCCAACTCGCGCTAGTTGCTGCAACAGAGTCTGCAAGGTAGCGATGACGGTGGTGGATATGACAAGGGAAGGATATTTGATTAATGCGGAGTTATCGTTATTTTTGGAATTCCCCCCATACGTACGGTGTAATAATGATTGGGCGTGTGAAGATCTGTTAGTCATTATGAATAAAATCCTCTCTTTAATATACTTTTAACTGAATTACATTAAAACCTTATACCTTACATTTTTACCTTTTAATAATTCGAAGTATCGATTGCTTCAGAGTAACTTTAATGTGCGTGGAGGAATAAGTTGTCTGGGGTTTAGAACAGGAGTATCATTGGATAGGATCATTGCTGAATAATTTTTCACATAAAAGATCTGAAGTACAGTCGTGGAGAACCAAAAAGCTTATAAAATGGGGGAGAGAAATAATGTTTTGATGATAACTAGTTGTTGAACTGGTGTTTTAGCAACGGAAAAAAAAACTGAGCGATACGTTGCTGAAACAGGTGTTTCAGCAACGGGGAAAATGAATGATACGTTGCTGAAACAGGTGTTTCAGCAACGGGAAAAATGAACGATACGTTGCTGAAACAGGTGTTTCAGCAACGGGAAAAAAAATCAGAGATATGGTATAAATGACTTAGGTCCGTAACCAATGGGGGGAAAATATTTGATAGGGGGTAATTTCAGTAGTAGGGAGTGGGAAATACTAACTGAAGAAAAATATTTCAGGGATGGTGGGAATGGGAATAATGGAATAATGGACATAATGAAGGGATATTGATGGAAACAGCTTCTGTGTTTGAGACTTCAGGTCTTCTTATGATGAATGTGTCCTCCTTAATGAGCCTTTTCCAGAATCTGCAAAATTCAATTGCAATATACCAATCCTTGACAGGGATTATTAGTGCTATATTTAATCTATTATTAAAAATATAGTGCAGAGAGTTAAATGTTGTGAGGGGCAGAAGATTCCCCCAGAAAAAGATAATGAATATCAGTCATGCAGGCAGTTTTAAAATCTTCTTTAGAAACAGGGCGTTGATATAGACGGAGCCTATGGCCATTGACTAGCAGAGGTGTTTTAGCATCATCAATTGTTAAAAGTCTTACCGTTCCATTTGGGAAAACATCATCTACTTCATATGGTCCAAGCCACCGTGTACGAAGCTTACCCTGAAAGTTTTCAAACCGAGAGTCATACAGTAAGGCCCAATTACCTTTTTGAAATTGCTTGTGTTTGATGATTTTGTCATGCCATTTCATCCTTTGTTGCTGTATCATGTTTGTTTGATGGATGGCATCTAATCTTTTTTCATCCAACTCCAAAAGCTGCTGCAACCTAGCTGTCTGCACATCAGTCAAATCAAGATTAACAGCTAAAGCAGTTCTTAGAGTTTTAATCTCGAATTCCACAGGAAAAATAGCATTTTTGCCATAAACCAATTCATAGGGAGAAAAACCTGTAGTATTCCTCCAAGTAGTTCTGTAAGCCCATAATGCCTCAGGGAGCCTTTGGGACCAATCCTTCCGATTATCCTTCACAGTCTTAGTTAGAATGGCTTCTAAAACTTTATTTGTGCTTTCCACCTGCCCATTGGCCTGGGGGTGGTATGGTGTAGTCATTCTATGTTGAATGTGATATTTGTGAAGGGTAGATTTAAAACCATGAGAATTAAATGGAGGTCCTCCGTCAGTAACTAGCTCTCTAGGGGTTCCAAATCTAGTGAAAATCTCTTCAAATAAGAAAGCTAGGACAGCCTCTTCATTGGCTCTAATAAGTGCTTTGGCCTCCACCCATTTAGTCATATAGTCTGTACAGACTAATATATAAGTTCTTTGATTAGATGGGGGGTTAATGGGTCCTATGAAATCCAAAGCCCATCTCTCAAATGGTTCAGAAATTACCTGGGGGTTTAATGGCATTTGATCTCTATGATTGGGTTGACCCATTCTTTGGCAGCTGTCACAGGCCCTTACATATTTCTTTGCGTCTTTAAATAATGAGGGCCAATAGTAACCCATCCTCAGAATTTTGTGTGCTGTTCTCTTATCAGCGAAATGCCCTCCACAAGGGTCATCATGACAGGCTTTCAATATGTCATACACTTCATCTTCTCTGATGCATCTTCGGATCTCCTGATCAAGCCCAGTATAGAAAAGACACCCGCTTATCCAGCTATACCTGGCACTTTGTTGAACAATTCTTCTCTTTTCTCTGTATGACAGGTGTGATGGTAATTTTCCTGCAACCAAATAATTAGCAATATCTGCGTACCATGGGGAGTGAGCAGAGACTGCAAACAAATATTCGTCAGGAAAAGAATCATCTACTGGAATATCATTGTCAGTTTTTAACCGGGAGAGAAAATCAGCCACCACATTTTCTTTACCAGGCCGATCTACAATTGTGATGTCAAATTCCTGCAACAGTAATAGCCATCTGGTAACTCTAGCATTTGTGACGGATTTGTTCATTAAATATTTAATAGCTGAATGATCAGTGTGCACAAAAGTAGAATATCCAGTAATATAGTGTCGGAATTTATTAATGGCATAGACTACTGCAAGAAATTCTTTCTCGGTAACTGTATAGTTAAGCTCGGCAGGGGTAATGTTCTTACTGATAAAGTATATAGCATAAGGAAGATGATTTTCCTCTTGTCCCAAAACCGCTCCAATTGCAATGTCAGAAGAATCAGAAGATATGTGAAAGGGGAGGTTCCAATCAGGCCCCCTCAGAATAGGGGCAGTAGACAACTTATGCTTGAGTTCTTCAAAAGCTTTCTGACAAGAATTAGTCCACTTAAATTCAGCATTTTTCATAAGCAAGACAAATAATGGAGAAGCTATTTTAGAGAAATCTTTAATAAATCTTCTGTAGTATCCAGCATGCCCTAGAAAGCTTCTCACATCAGTTTGAGTTTTAGGAACAGAAAGATTCAGAATGACCACTATTTTAGATGGATCTACCTGAATACCTTGAGATGAAATAAAATGTCCAAGTACTATTCCTTCGCTCATCATCATATGACATTTTTCAGTACTAAGGGAGAGGTGAGCTTGTATACATCTCTTAAGTACTTTCTCAAGATTTTGCAGTGCCTCTTCAAAAGACACACCATAAGGGGTAAAATCATCCATAAATATTTCCATAGAATCATTCAGCATATCAGAAAAGATTCCTATAACAGCTCTTTGAAAAGTTGCTGGCGCATTACATAGCCCGAATGGAAGAACTCTATAGGCAAAAGTTCCCCAGGGGCTGGTGAATGTGGTCTTATCTTGGTCTTGGGGTGCAATTCTTATCTGATTATACCCACTGAATCCATCCAGGAAAGAAAAGAATTTCTTCCCTGCCAGACTGTCCAACACCTGATCAATGAAGGGTAAAGGAAAGTGGTCCTTTTGGGTGGCTTTGTTTAAAGCTCTGTAGTCAACACATACTCTCCATTTCCCGTTTTTCTTAGGGACAATTACTAAAGGGGAAACCCATTCACTGTCGGATATGGGGTATATAAATCCTGCATTAAGCAACTTTTGAAGTTCTTCCTTAACAATTTCTCGTAAATTGGGGTTCATTCGTCTTTGGGGTTGACAAACAGGTCGGCACCCTTCTTTAATGTAAATTCGATGAGTGCATAATTCAGAAGAAATACCTTTCATATCCGTGTAATCCCATGCAAATGCCTCCTTATATTCATGCAATAACTTCATTAATTGCTGCTTTTGAACATCTGTTAGGTCAGGATTTATGTTTAATGTCTTGCCGGGCTCAATTTCAACTGTTATGCTTTTAGATGAAATTGTGGTTAGACTCTGGGATGAATTTTCAGATTCAATGTTTTCTTGCGCATCAGTTTCAAAAATTGCAGTTAATTGATTGTGTGTTTCAGCAATGACAGAAGAAGGTTCACAAATGAAATTATTGATTATCTCATCCTCTGTATTGTCTTTAAGAGTCAAAGCTTGTCCTATGGTTAGAATAGGTTGAACAGCATTATCATCATAATCCATCCATATAGAATCTTCATTATTAACTACCGGAGTGGCCTGCGGATAAAGAGTGAGCTGTTTTGTTTCATAACCATTTGAAATTGTCATTGAACCAGATCTGCAGCTAATAAAAGCTTCAGCTATGGCCAGCCAAGGCCTTCCTAGAATTAAGGGATGTCCCTCCAGCTTTGTTTTAGTCTGCAATACCACAAAATCAGCTGGGTATTTCCAGGATTCAACTGAAATAAGTAGATCTTCAACAATTCCTTCAGGTTTAATTGTGGAACGGTCAGCTAACTCTAAAATGGTGGGTGTATCTCTGATTGTGTTATTCAGCTGTAACAATTGTGAGGTTTCAAGAGTCATTATATTAATTGCAGCACCTAAGTCTACCAGTACTTGGGGAATCATTGTTTTACCAATCTGAACCGTAACAGTAGGATGGTCGGGATCACCATATTTGACAGGGGGAGCTTTTCCGGACATTAATGCAGACAGGTCTCCCATCACATGTACTGTAAGGGGGTCCTTGGTTCTCCTACCAGGTTTCTTAACACAAATATCCCTTAATGTTCTGGCATAGATTGGTACATCTCTTAATGCTTGTAAAAGTGGAATTTTAATATACAAATTTTGTAATTCCCCTAGAAAATTAAAAGCAGGTGTTTCAGCTGTTTTGGTTAAAACCAAACGCTCGGGGAATGGAGGTTCTGTTATTTCAACATTCTTGTTAGGAGGTGATTGTGCTACTTTATGTTTCTCAGTTTCGTTTTTATCTGAATCAGAAGAAGTTATATCATCAATAATAGGCCCTACTCTTTTCCTAGATCTCAAATGAATATCATTGCATTGCGTAGTAGGAAATATAGACTGATCCTGAATATCAATGACTTGCACAACTTTATTATTGGGGTTAGGATTTGGTTGCACAGGCAGCTGGGGTCTCATCTGGTTATTTGGCTGGGCATTTGATGGCAGAGGGAGTGTTTGTTGGAGTTGAGGCATTTGATTTGGATACAGGAGTTGTTGACTTCTCCAATTTGGATTCCAGGGGTTGAAAGAAGATGGTTGTTGGGGAGGCCAAGGAGTCCACATTGAAAGATCAACAAAGGGAGGGTTTTGCATTTGCTGCATGGGTGGGAAATTAAAGAATGGATATTGCATTTGGTTGAAGGGAGGGTAATTTGTTTGGCCAAAAGCAGAGTAATTGTTCCAGCGATTAAATGGCATACTAGAGTTCATACCTTTTTCTTTTGGTTTCCATTGTCTTCTTTGTGTTAGCAGGTAAACTGCTTCAGCTTCCTCTTCCGTTGGCTGTAATGCTGCTTTTATTCCTGGCAGAGATGGGCATTGCTCTGTCTCATGATCTTTCTCACAAAGGGTACAAATTGGTACTTTATTCATTGGGCATTCCCTCAGTGGATGTTTGTCTCTGCACTTCGGGCAGAAGATAGCCAGGGTTGCTTCTGCTTCAGCCTGCTTCTTCTTAACCTGCAAAGTGTAAATTTGTGAAGCAAAAGAACTTAACATCTCAGTTTTAAATTCTTCCAGTAAATTACCTATTTCAGCTCTTGTTGCTCCTCCATTGGCTGATTTCTGCACTCTTGAATAGGTGGAATCTCTTGTTCTGTTTCTTGCAGCTCCTCTAGAGCACCTCTTAGCAAGTTCACAAATCTCATCATATGATTCCTTGGATATATCTCCCGTGGCAAGCATGTTTAACATATTTAAACAATCATCCCTTAAACCTCTGAGTAATATTGTTTTACTAATTTCTTTACTTATATCCGGATGATCAGATCTCTGTATATTGTATTGCAGCCTTTCTATATAGTCCTCCAAACTCTCATCCGACTTCTGTGCCATATTGAACAGTTCATCCTTCTTTTCTTTCGTCCGGCAGTAGTCTTGATACTTAAGCAGAAATTTTCGTTTCATCTGCTCCCATGTTGTGATCACCTGACTTCCAAGGCTCATGAACCATCTTAAAGCATTCCCTTTTAAGGTAGCTGTAAACAGTTTCAACTTTTGAGCGTTAGTAACATAATCATAACTTCTGCATAATATATCAAATTCGAAAAGAAACTCATCCGGATCTTCGGAGGATAAACCATGAAAGTTAGGTAAAGCAGACAATGGAATATTTTTCATTGTTCCTGCAGGGAGATCACTGATAGGAAATCCCAAGGTAGAGAGGAATTTTCATCCCTTCTTTCCCCTTCGGGCTCTACACGTCTTCCACCAAAGAGACCTTCATTGTCTCCTTCCATTGTTGGCTCTCCTACTGCACTTGCTTTATCGTCAGAATCTTCTATTGGCTCTTCGACGTTTTCTACCGGTCGCCCAACGCTTTCTACTATTTCCTCAATGTATTCTGCTGATTTACTAGCACTTTCTTCTGACTCTCTAGCACTTACTGCTGGTTCTTCTATATTTTCAGGACCCACGACTTCCTCTGTTTTATAATCTGACTGGGGTGATTGCTGAAGTTTTGAATTTCGAGAACTTAATCTTTGCGATGATTCAACCTTTGATACAATCTCGTCGATAAAAGTTTTTCGTCCTCCCCAGCCTTTGCCACCTGTGGGGTTAGTTTTCTTCTGTTTTCCGCGTCCTCTCATACAATCTGCACATTTGAAAGGAAAAGATTAATGCTTTTGAAATCTATAATTACCTTCCCCGGCAACGGCGCCAAAATGTTGGTCGCTTTAATTGTTTCCACAATTCAAGCGCCACATAAATTGTCAACCCAAGGAAGTCTTTTTATTTCAAAGGTAGTCTCGCACTGGATATGCTCAATTTCAAAAGCGGAAGCAATGTTGTAGTAAAAGAGAGAACACACAGTTATTAATCTCACAAATCTACTGATTCACACTCTATTTAATCAAAGCTGAAGTTAATTAAGTTATAACGAAGATAATCCCTCTATTGCAGTTACAATTCAAATAAAAGGGAAATCAATCTGCAAGGAAAGAAATCAATTGACCACAGCAGGAACAGGACCCTATTCCTTAGTGAGGAACTTCAGCACCTGATGCCTGACACCTAATCACACTGTAAACTCAAGAGATCAAGACCCTATTCCTGTGAGCAGGAACCTTCAGCCCCTGTTCTCTTGTTTCTACTTACACTGCAGATAAAGGAAAGCAATTAATGGGGGCAGAACCCTATTCCTGTATGCAGGAATCTTCAGCACCTGTCTCCCAACATCATTCATTCATGCAATCAAACAGAAACGGATATCTCTACTGCTAAGAGTGAAAGCATTCAATATATGCAGTGCTAAGGAAACAGAGTATTACTCAAGCTGTGTAACCAGTGTCTAACAACAGAATCAAAATGAAGTGCAAACATATAAAGAATTGAACAATCTACAAGAACCAATGGGCGAATCTTGTGAGGAAGGCGGGCCCTTTCCTTCTCACAAGATTCCCCGGGAGAAAGAATTAAATTGGAACGATTAAAAGAGAGATTTATTCATCTGTCACAATCACTGATACATTACAAATGGAGACTAGCTCCAGTCCTCACACAGTATGCTCCTCTAGCTTTTACAATGATCGTCCCCCTCTAATGATGATGTCTCCTCTTTTTAAAGAGGAGACATCATTTACAGTTTACATGAGAGCAAATCTCGAATCTGTTCTTTTTCCCCAAAACAGGATTATTCGGTTCTTCATAAAAAGATATTGTTACAACGGAGATAACAAGAATGCTATCTTCAGGATGATCCAGATAATCATGTCTTCGTACTACTGCCACTATTCTTCAAAAAGCTCTTCCAGAATGGCCAACAAAATTTGCGTGTTTGACGGCTGTTTCAGCAACTGAGTCAGCTGTTTCGGCAACGGAGTCAGCTGTTTCAGCAACAGAGTCAGTTGTTTCAGCAACGACCGCAATGCTTATCTGCAACCTCTGGATTTGTATTAGCAACGATATACTTCAATTAATGATAAAATATAAGAGTATTGTGGAATTAAATGTAAAACAGATTAATCATATAATAAAGAAGAGGTTTCTGTATACCTTTGGAAAAAGTGAATGAAAATGATACTGGGATACATGGTTATAAAGGTAAAGTGGTATCAAAATATATAGCAAAATGATACATAGTGGGGTCCTAACATCCTCCCCAGCTAAAAATGTTGCATGTCCTCAGGCAACCCCTAGTCTAAATCAGAGTCTGAGTACTGGGACTGAGCATGCAAATTACTCAAGCAATAGCTGGAGAAGGTGGCATCTGTAGGAGCTCTGAATCCTCTGTTATTCTGCAAGTGTTGCCATGCCAAGGTTTCATCTCTGTTGGTCAACTGAAAATTACACTGATACTGTTCTGAAGGCAGCCATAGACTTGGAAAATGGAAACGATATCCGATCCAGTTTACTCCACAATGTTGAATACAACGAATGTAATTGGAAACCCTGGATAATGCAGCTTGAAGATTATGAGGGTTAAAAGGGTGATAGTCCTGTCTTTCTTTGCATGACTGTTGCCAAAACATAACATTGGCGTTCATTGCAACATTACCTTTTACCCTAATGTGCTGTTGACACTTCGACAATGTTGAAGCCTGTAATTGCTGCATGTACCTGTGCATTCCTGGCTTCTGTAAAAACTCATGATATTGGGCGATGAACAGGGCTGGCCTCAAGGGCTCTGGTCTGATCCAGAGGAGTTTATTGTCCTCATTGTGACTGCTTGCAGTGAACGCGGATTGCCAAGTGAGCTGATTAGACAAAAATGATACAAATGCCCTTATTTGTATGTCTCCTGCAATTGGAATAAGATTGACTTCTCTATTCTCTGGCATAGCCTCGTTATGGAGGTAGAGTTCACATAGCAAATGCTGATCACTCTCAGGCGCCTCGTTAAAAGTTTCAACAAAGTTTTCTGCAGTCATTAGCTCATATGGTCTGCCGTTTTTTATTGCTTTTAACTGAAAGTAAATGAATCGTTCAGCAAGAAAGAGAGAATAATTTACAGAAGGTTTGCGTGTAGCGATCAATTTCTGGGCTAATGAGAACATCAGGGTTATCTTTTCCTTAGATTCCCTGGCTTCCTTTTTGTAGTCCCTAAGCTGCTGCCTCATCTCGTCCCATCTGTCCCAATTGGCATATACATGATTCTGCCATTGTAACTTGTGTTGGCATAACATTGTGTCTTGTTCTTCGGCATATTGCCTTTTCCATATATTCATCTGTTCCAACTGGTTCCATGGCACAGTCTGTATCTTGGCATCAACAGTAATGGGTTGGGACATTGTTTAAATGGCCACATCAACTAATTTTGGTGGTGTTTCTGTCTGAGTGGCTACATTGACGGATTGTAGTAGTGATTCTGTCTGAGTGGCTACATTGACTGATTGTAGTAGTGATTCTGTCTGAGTGGCTACATTGACTGATTGTAGTGGTGATTCTGTCTGAATGGCCGCATCAGCCTGTGAAGGGTACAATATCTGAGGTTCAGTATGTTTTTCTTGCTTTATAGAGGGTCCTACTGGTTCTTGTGGAGCAGTAGGGCATTCCTCTTTTATTTCAGCTGATGTGGATGCCTCGGATAATTGAACTTCGATTAATTTGTAGCCTGCACCCTGGTAAATGTTGCCGCACTCCTGGCACATGTATTCCTTACATGGCTCCTTATTTTGCATTGAGGCTGCGTGTGCTAAGGTATAGAGGTTCAGTTCTTTCTCAAAAGCCTCTCGAACCATGGTTAGTTCCTTCTTATATGCTTCTAATTCAGACTTAAGGGATTCATTTTCCTCGAGTAGAGATGTCATAGTATGTATACCCTGTACACTGGCTGACTCCGCTGGGGTGGTCTGTTGATGCACAGGCGTAGCTGGTTCTTGTGTTTCAGCTACTACTGATCTCCCACTATCGTCATGCATGGTGTAGTTTTGTACCTCAGTGGCTGGTTCTTGTGTTTCAGCCACTGGGTAAGTGGCTGGTTCTTGTGGAACAGTCACTTTTTGAGCCATAAACAATGTCGTATTATCCCGGGGTACTAGTTCTTGTGTGGTAGTCCCTCCGGGTGAGACGGGTTGGGGAATTTGGGATGGTGATAGGGGTTTTAATGAAATAGTGGCGGGGTCAGGGGAAACGAGGGTGGATTCTGTTTCGACAGTTGTCCTCTTTTTTCTTTTTGGAAGGAAGGCGGTGAAGTCGCGGCTTTTCCTTTTCTTTGAAGGGCCAGGTTTTTTTCTAGGGGAAGGATTTTCGGGTAAAGTAAGAATTTGAGATCTAGCCCTTGTCCTTGGTCTAGAGACTGAGCCGGTTGGGGTTTTCTTCCTTTTGCGAATGGGTGGGGACGGTGGTGTTAGAGAGTCGTCACTAGGGACAGAAATAGTGGGGCCAGTTGACTCTGCTAGGTGGGGAGATTTCGCCGTTGGGTCAACTGGGGGATGTGGGGTATTGTCCTGCTGTCCTTCCTGGGGAATTTCCGGAGTATGGTGAGAACTCTCGGGTTGTAGAGGCGTTTGAACTTGCTGGGGAGTTTCGGACAGCTGGGGAATTTGGAATGGCTGGGGATCAGGAAGTGGGGCATGCGGAGGGGGGTTTTGCTGGGCAAGACCCCTCTGTATTAACAGCTGGCATAAACGGTGGTGGGTGAGGGATAATAAAGGGAATTTAGAACATCTACAATAATAAGACATGTTTTTAATACACCCAAGCAGATAATAGGGGATATTTATCAGTTGTACATTTCTCAAATGATTCATCAAAACGAAATCATGGTTGTACACTACCTGGTAGCGCCCTTCACATGTTAAATAGTGCTTGATGAACTCTGCCACTGATGGCCATGGTTGGGGAAGTGAATGCAGACTAACCCCGCGCCCTCTACGTTCCACTCGCTCTTTTGGACGAAGAAATTCCTGTTGGGCGTTCAGAATGACCTTCTTTCTGCTGAACCAGCGAATCCCTGTAGCTGGCAACCCTGATACCTGAACTATGTCCTCCTCTGTTACTGAAATGCGAGCCCCTTGGACCATTGAAAATTCGTCTTGAAGGTTTTGTGCAAACTCTAAGACTTGTCCCTGGTCAAATTCACCCAATCTTTCGAAATAAACTGTCCATCCCGCTTGTTGGAATATCTGATACACTTCGGGGAACAATTGAAGAAGACTTACGAAGCCGGGCTCATGTCTGACGGCCGACCCTCCCATGGCTATCGCTTTGAGTTACGCACAGAGGCTCTAGACACAGTATATACATACCCAACTCGCGCTAGTTGCTGCAACAGAGTCTGCAAGGTAGCGATGACGGTGGTGGATATGACAAGGGAAGGATGTTTGATTAATGCGGAGTTATCGTTATTTTTGGAATTCCCCCCCTACGTATGATGTAATAATGATTGGGCGTGTGAAGATTTGTCAGTCATTATGAATAAAATCCTCTCTTTAATATACTTTTATCTGAATTACATTAAAACCTTATACCTTACATTTTTACCTTTTAATAATTCGAAGTGTCGATTGCTTCAGAGTAACTTTAATGTGCGTGGAGGAATCTGTTAAGTTGTCTGGGGTTTAGAATAGGAGTGTGATTGGATAGGGTCACTGCTAAATAATTTTTCACAGAACAGATCTGAAGTATAATCGTGGAGAACCAAAAAGCTTATATAACGGCGGAGAGAAATAATGTTTTGATGATAACTAGTTGCTGAACTAGCGTTTTAGCAACGGGGAAAAAACTGAGCGATACGTTGCTGAAACAGGGGTTTCAGCAACGGGGAAAATGAACGATACGTTGCAGAAACAGGTGTTTCAGCAACGGGGAAAAAAAATCAGAGATATGGTATAATTGACTTAGGTCCGTAACCAATGGGGGGAAAATATTTGATAGGGGGTAATTTCAGTAATAGGGAGTGGGAGAGAGTGACTGAAGAAAAATATTTCAGGGATGGTAGAAATGGGAATAATGGAATAATGGACATAATGAAGGGATATTGATGGGAACAGCTTCTATGTTTGAGACTTCAGGTCTTCTTATGATGAATCTGTCCTCCTTAATGAGCCTTTTCCAGAATCTGCAAAATTCAATTGCAATATACCAATCCTTGACAGGGATTATTAGTGCTATTTTTAATCTATTATTAAAAATATAGTGCAGAGAGTTAAATGTTGTGAGGGGCAGAAGATTCCCCCAGAAAAAGATAATGAATATCAGTCATATAGGAAGTTTTAAAATCTTCTTTAGAAACAGGGCGTTGATATAAACGGAGCCTATGGCCATTGACTAGCAGAGGTGTTTTAGCATCATCAATTGTTAATAGTCTTACCGTTCCATTTGGGAAAACATCATCTACTTCATATGGTCCAAGCCATCGTGTACGAAGCTTACCCTGAAAGTTTTCAAACCGAGAGTCATACAGTAAGGCCCAATTACCTTTTTGAAATTGCTTGTATTTGATGATTTTATCATGCCATTTCATCCTTTGTTGCTGTATCATGCTTGTTTGATGAATGGCATCTAATCTTTTTTCATCCAACTCCAAAAGCTGCTGCAACCTAGCTGTCTGCACATCAGTCAAATCAAGATTAACAGCTAAAGCAGTTCTTAGAGTTTTAATCTCGAATTCCACAGGAAAAATAGCATTTTTGCCATAAACCAATTCATAGGGAGAAAAACCTGTAGTATTTCTCCAAGTAGTTCTGTAAGCCCATAATGCCTCGGGAAGCCTTTGGGACCAATCCTTCCGGTTATCCTTCACTGTTTTAGTTAGAATGGCTTCTAAAACTTTATTTGTGCTTTCCACCTGCCCATTGGCCTGGGGGTGGTATGGTGTAGTCACTCTATGTTGAATGTGATATTTGTGAAGGGTAGATTTAAAACCATGAGAATTAAATGGAGGTCCTCCATCAATAACTAGCTCTCTAGGAGTTCCAAATCTAGTGAAAATCTCTTCAAATAAGAAAGCTAGGACAACCTCTTCATTGGCTCTAATAAGTGCTTTGGCCTCCACCCATTTAGTCATATAGTCTGTACAGACTAATATATAAGTTCTTTGATTGGATGGAGGGTTGATGGGTCCTATGAAATCCAAAGCCCATCTTTCTAATGGTTCAGAAATTACCTGGGGGTTTAATGGCATTTGATCTCTATGATTGGGTTGACCCATTCTTTGGCAGCTGTCACAGGCCCTTACATATTTCTTTGCTTTAAATAATGAGGGCCAATAGTAACCCATCCTTAGAATTTTGTGTGCTGTTCTCTTATCAGCGAAATGCCCTCCACAAGGGTCATCATGACAAGCTTTCAATATGTCATACACTTCATCTTCTCTGATGCATCTTCGGATCTCCTGATCAAGCCCAGCATAGAAAAGACACCCGCTTATCCAGCTATACCTGGAACTTTGTTGAACAATTCTTCT
>APFE030641628.1:7500-27711 GCA_000404065.3 Pinus taeda | reverse complement strand
CCAAAGCATCCAATACCATGGACCGAAAACCATAGGTAGGTTCGCCCAACCTAATATAGGGTCCAAAAAAAAATTTCCCGGGGCACTACCCTGGACCCTGTAGAGGGGGGCTACCCACCCCCCATTGCGCAATCGGTGCAACAAAGGGGGGGCTCCGCCCCCCTTCTAACCCCCTGGTTCACTACGTAGGTTAGTCATGGAAAGAATATAACACAACCCAACATAAACCTAGTAGTTGTCACTTGCTTCGGCATTAGACAACCCTAGTATGGACTTGTGCTCCCATACCATCATGTATATAATGGGAGAACCCACTAGGTTTGCAATCCTTTATCTACAGGAAGCTGAGTCTATCGCCTTGTAAACATGATACACCAAACAGAACGTTTGGGGAGATCGCCTACCCATACTTCTCGGTACATCGGGAGATATTCTGCAGTTCATGGTTACTTGGTAATCCTTTATGCCTAGAGTACCCTATGTAGTCATTTTTTATCTTTACTAACTCTTTAACTTTGAAAATATCATCGAGCACTTGTCCTTTCGATCTCGTTAATTCCAAAAGTAATTAGAGTTGCCTTTCGTCGTTTTCTCGACTCTTAAAATATGGAAAGCCAAATTTTTGTTCCAGTGCCTTAAAATTAACTATCCATGAAATATTCCTAGTTAAAGTTATCTTCCTTAGTGATTCTTTAGGGTCGATTCCAATGGCAACATTTCCAGAGTCCACCAGTCAGTGATCCCCCTCGAATGGGAATCTTGTTCCTTGTCCTTCTTTTGGAAATGTTGGGGCACCTTATATGGCAACGTTGTCCCTACCTGGGTTAACCATTGGTTTACCTGTTTGGTTATTTTTGACCTCGGTGGTCCCGAGTGTCCCAACTCCTAACCCACCATCTCCTTCATTCAAATCATGTCAGGATGATTCTAAGGTTGGCCCCTCTCCTTCTTCCCCTATTTCTTCGCCCTTGTCTTCTACATTTCCTGGTGAAAGTTTCAAATCTAGTAACTAGGAGGCTAAGAAGAAGAAGAAGAAGAAGAATACAAAGAAGAAGAAGTCAAATAAGCGAGAGACCAACTATGCAGTTATTACTCCAAATGCACCCATCATTGAAAAACCTTCTAATCCATCATGGAAGGTAAAATTCCCTTGCAAGTTGTGTAAGGGTAACCATCTCCTTCGAGACTATCTTGGCATTCCCAGAGTCTTAGAGTTATGGTTTCAAAATATAGATCAACCATTCCCATCGACCTTTGGAGATCATGTCGATGTTGTATCCTTGGTTAGCAATGGTAAGAAGAAAGGGAAGATTAGATTCCCCTGTAGGTTATGTGAAGGAGAGCATCTTCTTCACCTCTGTCCTCTTATGGATAGAGCTTCCAAACTTTTGGAAAACCTTACAGTTGCTCAACCCCAACTTCTTGTTGGTTATCATAGGCTTTCTTCTCACCCTCTCCTGGTTGGTAAAGAGATTGAATTAGATTCATCTCTTTCCCATCCTGCTCTTCCTGAGCGAGACTCTCTTGTATCTATTCCTGACCAACCACTGGTAGAAAAGAGTGTCGACTTGGTTTCGCCACAAGTTTCTCACTCTGTTCCAGAAGAGAGTCATGATCATACTGCTCATGTTCTTCTTGTATCCTCAGATTCTCATCAATCGAAGAGTGACCCTCCCATCCCAGTTGTTTAGGAGAGTCCTCCTATTCCTATATACCATGGGGACAATCGTATGATACCGCCACCAAGTAGTTCTGTCGTCTCTTTTGATTGGGGTCCATTGAATGATTTTTGCCTCCCATCTTATGTGCCTTTCCATATCACAGTAAAAGCCTATAATATGGTAGTACCTGGCACTATATTAGATGAAGGTGCATCTATTAGCATCATGTCTTCTACTACTTGGCAAGCTTTGGGCTCCCCACAGCTTGTGCCTATCACCCAGAATTTGTTGGCTTTCAATGGAGGAACTAGTCAACCCTTGGGGATCCTTCCGAAGTTCCCCTTTACTTTGGGGGAGAAAGACCGTCTATATAGATGTGATGGTAGTCCATGGTTCGTTAGATTTCAATCTTATCCTTGGATGCAACTATGTTTATGTCATGGGAGCTCTTGTTTCTTCGCTTTTCTGTGTGGTTTGTTTTTGACACGAAGGGAGAATAGTGACCATTGATCAAATGGCATTCATCAATCACCAAGTGCCTCCTATGCAACCATATTCCCCTAATGGTCCTTGTTTGCAAGCAGTTCCTTCCCCGCCACATGTCAATTATGTGGCTACCGTTTCATCTCCACTTCTATTGATGATAACACAGACGGTATTGTAAATGATGTGCTGGGGGCATTGGAACTCAATTTGTCTTTGATACCAAATAATATGTATTCCTCCCAGAGCATGGTTCTTACATCTAGTGAGGGCCTCTTGGTAGCCATGTTCTCGTATGGTCCATGATCAAATGTATTTGGATAGTTGCTAGTCTTGTGTCAAACTCATTAAAAAATGAAACAAGGAGTTGTGAGAATAGTTCATGGTCTTGTGTCAACCTCATTAAAAAATGAAACGAAGGGTGTGAGCATAGTTCTTTGTCTTGTGTCAAGATCAGTAAAATTTGAAACAAGGGATCGAGGATAGTTCTTTTACCATGTCAACCTCATTAAAAAATGAAGCAACACCGTTTTCCAAATTGAGTCTTTGATTAATATCTCATAAAATCCCAGTCGATTCTTTCCAAGATCTCAAAAGTGAACCTTCATTCCGTCCATCTAGTTGATTGAGGTGAAGCTTGGGGGGCATGTACCTCGATTTGAGCCATTATGATGGGAGCATGGAAACTTATAGCAAGCATAGTTTTTCATTTCAAGCTTGTGTAAGCATGAAACCGAATCCAAGCAGAGTTCTCCATGGTTCAATCCTATGTAAAAATGAACCCATTCCCAATTTACATCTCGTGATTGCCATTTTCAACTAATTTCTGCTAGATGAGCCTTGGTTGTTTCATTCCATTGCCACCATCTCTTTGGCTGATCATATGCTTTCACTTAGTTTCCTTTCCTTTCCTAAGGGACTGCAGCGATGAGTGGTTTTATTGGCCAACCTCTTAACCATTACATGTTTTGAGCAGTTCCTCCATTACTAAAACCAGTTGCTACCCTTTATACCAATTGTTCCTCCAAGACAAGTCATCTTTCAACTCTTTTCTTGACTTGTTAACCTCATATGAAAAGATTGCTGAGTATTTTTCCCTTTTGACTCGTAAAAGAGAATAAAATGGGGGGTCCACTTTCAATCTCTTTCCTGACCCTTTAAAAGGGAAAATATGGTTGAGCCCTTGTCATTTCAAACTCGTTAATGGATGTGGAACATCATGTGCGTAGTATAATTTTACCCCTTTTTCAAGCTAGGAGGCACTATTTACGAAAAAGGTACTCCTTAACTGAAATGGTCAAGCGGTTCTCTCAAGTATTGTTTTCTACCTTTCTAGGCTCAAGAGACACAATTATATGAAAAGGGACCATGCACAATTTTATTTTACGTGCCTTTTTCAAACTCTCTAAACATGAAAAAGATACCGAGTTACACCTTTTCAGACTTGTTAAACTATTAAACGACATTAGACTTGTCACCATGACGAACACGAGCTTCTCCTTCCTAGCGCTCATTAAACTTACTAGGTCGGATTCATCCAAAGGATGAACTTACAGTGCAAGGATATGCTATCCCCTTCAAGCTTGCGATTAAAATATAAATGGGGTACTTTCCTGAAATGGTGGGGGACAATTTGGAAATCTATCGAGTTGTGTTGGCAGCTTACTCTTGAACATGACACTCTTTGCTTCATGTCAAGTTGGGACATCCTCCTCTACGTCGTTGACCTTCCTGGGTTTGGGCCATTCATTTTTGCCTTCCATTTTATCTTTGCCAAGTCATTATGACCACCGATCCCATGGATCCGAAGGCTTCTAAACTTCTACTTATGTCATCGATATGTTCAAGAGTTGTCCTTCCAAAGTTACACTTACTTCTCATTCTCTGTATCATCCAAAATCATTTTACATTCTCTCGTCTCGCGTCGATGATGTGGGATTCATTATGGCCCTCCTTCGAAACGGTCACTTTTCTTCGACATCGACTCATTATCTGGGAAGTTGACTGAGAGACTCCCTTCCAGTACCTTAGAGCTTACACGCTGTAATGGCAAGTTCTTCGCACTCGACGACAAGTTCACATCATTAGCTTTCGATCAAGTGATTTCACGAGTGTTCAACTTCAGTTCCTGTATTCACATTTTCTGAATTGTTTTCATAGTACCTTGAGATCCATTATCATTATTGGTGGTTTCTATCACACTTGTTAACAATTTACATCATTGGCTGGTAATCAAGCGACTTTCTAGCATGTTTGATGTCAACACAGCTATTCGCATGTTAGGATCTGTACTTTGATCGGGTCGTGTTGGAGCACAAGACCCTGGACTCAAATAAAAAAAGTGTAGGTTGTGAAGTGATGTGACATGGTTATGATGACATGCATGTCTCTTTTAGATGGCTAGCTGCAACTAGACCATGAGTTATCATATGTGATCCTTCTCATTATTGGATGGCTGCGACCATACCTTGGTTTCATTACGATCCTCCTTGACGGATGGTTATGCCCATACCTGGATCCATTTACATGATCATTCTCTGGATGGCTATGCCCATGCCATGATTCATCTATCATTTGATAGAGATCTCAGTTTATGTATATGTATCTATACTTGCTTGCAGGTTTTTCAAAGGAAAACTGGTTCCCCGCACTGATTTATAAAGTGTTTCATCCCTCACTCTGATTCAGCTTTCACGCTTGGGGGGTCATCTGTTACACAACATTTTTCCACTATCCCTATACTTCCCATTCCTTGATCCTATAGGACCTCTATAGTGAACCCTGCATGCTTTTCCCTCATGAAGAAACTCCCATTATGTCCCTTTTCATGAGCAGATCATTTCCATTTTGCACCATTTCCCCTGAAACTTCTATTTTGCCCAATTTAGAAGACCAACACTAATGACCTTTGTCTCCCGCGTGCTAATTTTTAGATATTAGCACTACCCCTTGGGCTGACTAGAGCAATTGAATTGTGTTTCAGTCATGTCGGTCCTATTATGGAACGCTTTTTAAATTAGAGTCAAAGTTTCCAGCTCTAGAAGCTCCGTAACAGAAGTCTGGTAAAAGGTTTGGCCAGATGGGGTTGAGGATAACAATTTAGGATCCCTTCCCCTATAATGATGGAACTACCTCAAGGGATAATTCCTTCTCCCATGAGAATAGGATCCATCTCCCATCCATATTTCCTATATAAACCTCCCTTCTTCCCTAGCACAAACTAGTTGTAGTTAGAGTGTTGGTTGAGTGTGAGTATATTATTTTGATTACACAAGCAAGCTATTTCTAGTTGTAGCCATCTAGTTGTGTGAGGGGGAAGTTTTTTTTGTTTGTAGTGAAGCCTAAAGGGCAGAGACTTTAAACTATTGTTGTTTGAAGCTATCATTGATTCCTAGCAGAAGTGTGTGGGAACCTAGTCTTATCAGAGGAAGACTGTGACGTCAAGACGAATGGTTGTAATCTCTCTTTGATATTAATATATTGAGCTATCGACTGATTTCCTACATGTTTTGTAATATTACATATTCGTGTCTTAATGCTTCTTGACTCATTAATTAGGTTAAATTGCAATTTATCTATTATTATGTTTGTGTGTTATTGTTGTTTACTTGTTTCAGGAGCTTGAAGAAGGAAGCGAGAGATTGTTAGAGCGAGCAAGCAAGGAAACCATCAAGCAGGATAAGCGAACAAGAGGTAGGCCCTCTTGATTGATTCTAACCTAAGGAAAGCTTCCATAGAATGTATTTGTTGTGGCTAGACCCATTATCGGGCTAGAGAAATTCGTTTCTGTCCACACTTATAATTTTACTTCACCACACCACTATATGCTTTTACAAGAAATGTTGAATTCGAATGGACTCATAGATGTTATGTTGCTTTTGCAGAATGTAAAAATCTAGTCTCAACAACCCCTATGTTAAGACGACCAAACTATAATTTACCCTTCCACATTTCATCAGACACATCAAACACAATTATAGGAGTTGTCCTTGGAAAGGAAGAATACAAAACTCCTTATGCCATTTATTTTATCAGCAAAAATCTTACAACAACAGAATGAGATTATACAATGATACAAAAATATTTTTTTGTTGTTGTGTATTCTATTAATAAAATTCGTCACTATATAATGATATATCCAATATTCATGTATAATGATCATTCTGCCATTAGATATCTTGCTAATAAACCTATTACCAATGGTCAAATAACTCGATGGTTTTTTTATTGCAGGAGTTCAACATTACTATAAATGATTTCCCAGGAAAGGAAATTATCGTTGCATATTTTCTGTCTAGAGTACCTAAAACAACCTTTCCTTTACCACTGGAAGATCAATTTCTAGATGAACACCTATTTTCCTTAACAATCAAGACACCCTGGTATGCTGATGTGGCCAATTACCTAGCAATAGGAAAACTTCCAGCACATCTACCACCATGGGATAGCAAACTTATTATTCAATGTAGTGCATGATTCTCCTAGATAAAGGGTTACCTATTTCATACATGGTGGTGGGCTCCAGTATTGCAGCAATAATGCTGCAACTCCTGGGACTTTCTTCTTTACTTTTATCAATGTGGTAGTCCGTAACAAACTTGGAAGCGACGGTGCTGTATGCACAAGTACTAGCTCTTACCGCAATTGTGACTTGGTTAGCTGGCACAAGTCTGCTAGGAGCTTAAGCCAACTTCTATGAGCTCTAAGAAGAAGCTTTTTAACTGATGGATGGAAGCTAGCTCAAAGGAAGCTAATCTACTTGCGGAAAGAAACTGAAAAGCTGAAAGGAAATGCAAACCCTAGCAAACCCTAATTTTACCAGCTAGCCCTACTGATGCAAGAAAGAGGATGCAAGCTATTGAAAGAGATGCCATTGACTTCTAGGAAGGTAAAATGCATATGTCTAAGCTACTTCTGTAGTAAAATCTAAAGAAAACACCTTTTTGTATTTTTGAATAACTTGTCATAATTATCATGCATGTGCTTTGACTAGTTTTGACTGTGCAGAGGTGGCTTGGCGAGACGAAATGCTTCATGAGGTTTGGAAGTTTTGAAGAGGGTCTAAGGGGACCCTAGCACCCTCCCAGAGAGTTTCATAGAGTTTGGCTATCAAGAAACCGCTTTTATGAGCTTCTACAGGAAGTTTGTAGGAGTTCTACAGGATGTTCTGGAATTTCTACAGGATCTTTTGTAATTTCTACAGGATGTTCAGAAAGGGGATCCTAGAGGATTGATGGAGGAAGAAAGGTGAAGGAGTGGGTATGGAGGTGAGATAAGGGTGTGAGGAGGTCTAGGGCTTGGTGGATGGAGTTGAGTGGTGAGGATGGTTGGACTTGTTCAAGGAGTGGTAGAGCAATGTTGCACAAAAACATGGGAATTAGGGCAAAGCAAGCGAATGTGGAAAACGTAAGGCAAGAATCTGGGTTAGACGATGGAGCAGGTGGGATTGATGAAGTACGGGCATATACAGAATTATGACAGGTCCTCTACAAGTTATTTCTTAAACTGAACAAACAAAGACTTGGAAAACCAAGGACCTAATTATTTTAGCCTAATCTAACCTAGATAACAGCAAAGAAAAGGAACATAAGTTTATTTGCAACGAAATCATGTGAAATAAATATGCAACTAAGCAATCTTCAACTTGAGCATGTAACCACAACTGGTATCAACTTCTTCAAATGAGAATCTAATACTAATAATTGCATGGTGAAGCAAAAACAATGTTTTTGGTGGCAGCAAGGTCACCTTGGTCCCATCTCATGATTCCACTGAGGGATAGGTGAGATCAGAGGTGCTTGATAGACTTTTTCTGAATATCTTCTCTGTTATGAACCTATCAAATCAATCCGAACATGAAAAAGCCTTTAACCATCAAAAATGATCTAGGTAACCAAGCAAGATTTAAATCTACTTAACAGAAATTATTTTACAAAAACACTAACAACAAATAACAGTACATGAAGGAAGCCTTGGCACATGGGTTGGGTCCAACCCCAAGAGCTACAGGCTCCTAAAAAGAACTCATAACTAATGCCAAATAGATATGCTTTCCATTACTCAAAAATAACCATGTCACAAAGAAAGTTGTACAACAACAGCTACAAAATGAGCTGAAGAATAACAACACTATAGTGCAAGATACAATTGTTCAAAAAGTAACCTACGAAGGCTAGAAGCCTTCCTATTTATGCACTACGAGGGTCTCCAACAACCCTCCTTAACTCAAGGGGCTCGGCTACTCAAATTGCCAGTGATCAACCACTTTACACAAGACTGCTTGGCTACCCTTGGGAATCCTTTTCGGTGGCCTGCTAAACTCCGAGCTGAGGCTGGAGATTTTGGGGAAGGGCCTTTTAATGTAGGAGACACCCTTCCTATGAATCCTCACCCTTGTTCCTTCATGCTTGGCTGTCATCTGGCTCATAATTGCTTGGCCTTGGTCCAAAATTTATCCAAAAATCTGCATTAACAACATGTTAGCCTTCTTGGTCAAGTGACTATCCTCATTCATTCAACTAACATAAATATACTCAAAAGACATGCATAAACTATGAAAAATAGTGGATTGTCGAAGAATAGTTAGGCAAAATGAGCCCAATAAGTTACCCAATTACAGGGCTCATCATCACCCCCTGCTAAATGGGTTGCTCATCCTTGAGCAACTAATCCAGCTCATCATCCTTGATAGCCTTGATCGCCTCTCTCACATCCCAGGCCTCCGAGGTGATATCTTCTTCACGGTCATGAAAGCCTACTTTTCTTTCCACTTCTTCCCACTACCTGTGTTCCTCCTCTTCTTTGACTCATTCCAGCAGCCCCAAAAGCAAGGGAGGACTGAATTTTAGGCCGATCCAGTTGGCCTGGAGATTCTGCATGGACTTTTTGTAGAGGGGTACTCTTGCCAAGGCCTCCCTCATCCTTGTTGGGGAGTGTTATTCCCTTATTTTTAGGCTGTGGGATAGTGTGTTCCACCTCCGTGTGCAAGCATGAACACAATTATCCCCCAACAGTCTTTCCATGTCCTCAAAATGGGTTATGGCTTGAGCTTGTTGTTCAATGTAATCTGGTACGGCCTGAGAGTTATTTGACAAGTGTTGGTGGGCGTATATTAATGTTGAGGGGTCCTCCGACTCTGCTTTTATCATTAGTGGTTCCTTTAGTTCCCTGTCCATAACATTTCAGACCACTGCTGCTCTCTTTTCTTCATGATTTAGCCAAGAGGCCATGGCCATAAGTTGCACATCTCCTACCATAGCGTTGAGATCCCAAAAATTCATGTTGGCAAGGGCCAAGCTGTGTAAGTAGAACTCTGATAATTTGGCCTTGTCCTCTGATGAGCTACTGTCACATAAAGCCATGAATTGATGATAGTTTTGGAAGGGAGTGGTGCCCCTTTGGCCAAGGTGTTGATCTCGAACTGCAACCACTGCTTCTTAAGGTATAAGGCATATGATTTGGTGGATTGCCTACACTGTATGGCCTCTACTGCCCATCTGGCCATGCAAGCCAGTTGAGCTTCCTTTTCTTGCACCTGTTGCCTTAGAGACTGTATCTGATGTGCCGCTTGCAATTCCTTTTCCTATAGCTGTCTAGTCAGTGCCTCAATTTCAACCTGCAACCCATCTCTTTCCTATTGTTCATCAGGGGTTTCTTTTTCTATTGTGGGCTCTTCCTGTTGCCGATGTTCTCCCGAGATGTGGGGCCTGTCTTCCTTATAGTGTCCCTGTAACTGTAGCTACTATTTTACCAACTCGTTTTCTTCTTGTAGCTTGGCCCGTTGGTTGCTTTCCACATGCCTTACCATAGCCAATTCCTTTCTTGCCTCCTTGAGTTGTTCTTCTAGGGGACCTATATCTGCTGCAACCTTGGACTTGGCAATCTTCATCCAAGTGTGGGTCCTCACTCTCTCTTCTTCTAGTACAAAAAGTGGCAGCGCGAATTTTTGGGGAATTATCTTTCCGGCCTCTAACAGGTTATAGTAGGAGCCCAAGCTAGGCTGGGGGCTTGGTTCCACAATGTTCTCAGCCCTTTCTTCCTCCTGTGATGATTTAGTTGCCTTTTTTTCCAATTCCTCGGTCTCCTTTAGTCTAGCCAGCGTTTCCTGTAGAATTGTCTCCGCATCTTGTAGAGAGGTATTTGTGTCCATCATTTTAATCTTTTCTCTCTAGGCGGACGTTTTTGGGCTTCCCCATTCATAGGTGATGGATGCCTTCGAAGGAAACTTTTCCTTTTGTTTAGTTGTGGTATCCTCAATCGTAATTGGCTCTTTTGACTCTGACTAGGGTCTGCTAGATTTTATCCGCGTGCTCCTTCTTGTCTTAAAATACATGGAAGGCTCCCTTTTTTGCTTTGGAGATGTCCTTAAGGCAGCCAGTACAACTACTGTGTCCCTGGCTAAAATCTTAGGTGATTTCTCCTTTTTCTACTCCGTTTCCATGCTTCCTGTAGAAATTATTTCAGCTCGTTTCATGCTTCCTATAGAAACTATTTTCATGCTTCTTGTAGAAACTTTTTCGGTCTATTTGGTTGGATGTGTCTTTCTTTTTAATTCATGTTTGGTTGCCTTGGTCATGCCCTCCTTTTTTAGGACATTTTCAGTCCTCTCTGCTCTACTCTACAGTAATTTCTCCCGTTGTGTTTGTACCATTGGTCCTCCCACAAGTTTAGGCTCAGCAATTTGGCCTTTTCCCGTTCCTCTTTCTGTGATTTTTGTGCTTGTTTGCTCTGTGTTTCTTTACCACTAGTTTTCTTTCCTGCTTCAGTGTGTTCCCTTTCATCACTGTTGGATGAGGTGAGCTCCTCGGCTAGAATTCGAATATCATCATCTATGGACATTTTGTGGAAAATCTCCCACGAGAGGGGCACAGTGTAGGTGTGGAGGGCATCTTCCACTAAAAGCTTGATGAGCCCATGATGGGCTAACTAATCTGGTGTCCCTTCAATTTTGTGCCACATTCAATTAATGATTGCATAAGAAAATAGGGGATGCTCATCTTCTTTTCTGGAGGTAAATCCAACCCATGTCTTAGTTCACTCAGCAACTGGAAATGATAGCCATAAACAATATTGAACCGCCCCTCATAGGTAATGTATTTCATGATTTGGAGACTGGCTTCACTCCAAAGAGGATGTAAGCTAGCTCTCCGGACCCCGTTCTTGTCTTCTACAAAATGTTCCTCGAGTAGGAAGAATTTTTTCTTGGCTTTTTGGCCCAATGCCCTCTCCTCTTTGCTCCAGGGTATCCCTAATGGTAGACCAGTAACTCAACTAATGAGTTCAGGGGTAAGCTTTAGGGTCAACCCTTTGAAGTTCACTATGGCCTGTGTCTTTGATTTAGGTTGTAGGGACATTAAGTATTCCTCCATTATCTCATCGTCATGACCTTGAATTATGTCACAAAAGGTCATCCAGTTGGCACGGGTGAAGAGGTTCACCACCTCAGGATGTTCACGCAATTTACTAGAATCCGAGAGTTCCTTCCTGATAAACCCCCCTAGCATGGTGAGAGTGCTCTATTTTATGCTCTGATCAGAGAGGGAATGTTGTTTTATGGTTTCCTCCTTTGAACTTCAAGAAAGGATCTCTTGGGTGTTTAAATTTTAATTTGCACCAATTCCCTGGTTCTAATGCTTTTGCTGCCCAAAACTCAGCTGCCCGTGTATAACAGGAAGAATTAGGTTTCCACAGACATGGCACAAAGCTTAATTTTCATCCTTAGCATACATACAATCGTGTAAATTCAAATTATTCATACACAGGTTAGCCCTCAAAGTGCTTTATCTTTTCTACAAGAATTTTTTTTTAACAGGAACCGAGGAGAATTTTGACGCAGGAACTGAGAAATTCAGTGCAACACATAGGCAAACTACTATTTTCAACTCACAGACAGACTTGTCTCTGACTCTCCTATTCAAGACAGTTCAATTCACCACGTTTCGATCATACCATGCATGGAAGAGTGTTTTTGAGCCTACCTCTCTCGGAACTCCAAATTCGACGAAGAAAAGTCCAGGCTTCCTTGCTCCAGAAAGCTATGTCGTACTTCCTGTAGAACTCTTGCTGACTTCTGTAGGATGTCACTGCACCTCTGAATGAGCCTGGTATGTCGGAGATTTGTGAAACAAGCCGAAAAGATTGGTGGAGGATGATGGGTTAACAGATTCTAGAAGCAGAGGACGCGTACTTCGGCCGAAGACGTTGCAAGTGCTAATGAACAGCGGGTGGTGAGAGTCTTCAGCCAAGCATCTATTAAGTGCGGTGCAATTCATGGCGAGGGGGTGAGGTGGCCGAACCAAACCGTTAATCCAACATCACGACCATCATTTCTCTGCATTTCCTTGGCCACCATCAACTCCCCTCTACCATTAACCGCCACCACCACTGCGAGTCCCGAAGTTTTTCCCCGACTGGACACTCCACACGTGTTGACTGCATAGCTCATTAGTGATTTTGAACATAACTGAGCTTGTTCAGATCCCACGAAGCCATGTAACTGGCTAAGGGTGGCCAGCCTGACTAGCCCCCAATCCTCGTTCAATCCAAACCATTTTCACAGATATGCAGTTTTTGAAATATAGTTTATGCAATTGACGAATGAGTTTAGACACTTACCTGCGTGGCCATGGAAGTGTTATGCAGACTTCGGGTCTTGGAACCACTGCTTCGCTTGCTGCTGCCTCATGCACGAGTACTGGAACCCATTCTTTCATTTGCTGATGTGATATGCATGGGTTTTGGAACCCGATCCTTCAGTTGTACGTTGCATGCACAGGTTTTGTTGGGTTCCGAGCGCCAAGGATGTTTTCATGTCCAAGAGGAGCCTTCTTCATGTTACCTGTGTTGATTTCAACTCTCCCTTGCTCCAGAGTATGTGCTCTAGAGGGATCAACTGCTACAGGATTCCTGTAGGATGTCCTGTAGCTGTTTCTCCTCGTGGGATGCAAGCTAAACGAGCAGGGCCATATTGCAGATGAGGACCAGATGCGTTGATGAAGAGTCTAGATGGAGCTTGGATAGGTAGAGTGTGCAAGACTTTGTTGCTTGACTTGTCACTTATAAAAGTCTTGCCGTCAATCTGAGGCAAACAGGGTTTCTCGTATGACTGTGCAGGAACACATAACCAGGTGGGTGACAGAGGTGTAAAGAGATGGAACAGGGTGCCATATGGTGATGGGTGGAATAGAGGGGTGGCTATAGGCCTAACCAATAAATTCCAAGCTTCAGATTCCCTTCCAAAATTGAATTGGGCTCGCCCGAAGGTTCTACGGGATCTTTCCTGTAGAAATACATAACTTCCTGCAGAAAGCCTAGAACTTCCTGTAGAAAGCCCAGAACTTCTTGTAGAAGGTGGAATCTCAACTCGAATGTGATCAAATCCTAGGAAAGGTGAGTGGCCATGGAGGGAGTGTCTGTAGGGATGCCCTATAGCCTGGTACCGACCGCTGTGCTCATTTTGCACGACCCTCTTTACCTGCAATGTATTTCCTGCAACCTGCAATTATTTCACAGAGATTAGGCTTGTTTTTTCTTTTTGAGAGAGACAGCTGGGGTGCCTCCATGAGGTTTTCACCCTCACTATCTGCCCTAGGTGCCTCGAAGAGGTTTTCACCCAAGGATATTTTTATTCCATTTTCTTATTTTTTCTAGAGACAGCTGGGGCACCTCCATGAGGTTTTCACCCTCATTGTTTGCCCTGGGCGCCTCAGAGAGGTTTTCACCCAAGGATTTTTTTAATTTTTGTTTTTTTTTCTTTTTTTTTTTTATGATCAAGGTGTGGGTGGAATAGAGGCAGAGCCTTGCTCCACTACCAGCACTGATTTGTCCAAAGTTTCAATGAGCTCCTACCTCGAAATGGGTTTCCTGTAGATTTTCAATCGATGCCCATTGACAAGCATGGGGATGGCTTCTTCGTCAATGGTCCTGATAAGGACTGAACCATTATCATTGTATTTCTCCACTGTATATGGTCCTAACCATCTTTTCCTCAGCTTCCCTTTGAAATCCTTGTATCTTGAGTCATACAACAACGCCGAATCTCCTGGCTAGAATTGCTTTTCATTAAGGTGTCAGTCATTCCACATCTTCCTCTGGAGTTGAACTACTTCTGAGTGGATGAAGGCCTGCATTCTTTGTTCATCTAATCCATTCAACTGTAGTAATATTTCATGTTGAGCATGGCTAAGATCTAAGTCCAGCTAAGCTGCCACCCTCAATGTGTTGTACTTGAACTCTATGGATAACAAAACTTTCTTCTTGTAGACCAGCTCATAAGGTGTGAAACCTGTTGTAGTTTTCCAAGTGGTGTTGTAGGCCCAGGCGGCCTCAGCCAGGTGATATACCCAATCCTTTCTGTTGCTACTCACCACCTTAGTCAAAATCTCTTCTAATTCTCTATTAGTGACATCCACCTACCCATTCTCTTGTGGATGATACGGGTTGGAAGTTCTGTGCTTGATCTTGTGATAAGCGAGCAGGTCTTCAATCAAGTTAGAGGTGAACTGACTTCCTTAATCGGTGACTAACTCTCTTGGATAGCCAAACTTGTAGAAGATATTTTTCTTTAAAAACTCAGCCACTTTTTCTTCTGTTGCTACCTTGATTGCCTTTGTTTCTACCCACTTTGTCAGTTAGTCGGTGCACACAATGATGTAAGACCTTTGCTTTGAAGGAGGGTTGATAGGACGCACAAAATCCATGCCCCACTTCTCAAATGGCTCGAAGTTCACTTGAGGTTGGAGGGGCATTTCATCCCTTGGAGTTGGTTTCCCCATCCTCTGACATCGGTCACACTAGCTGATGTATCTTTCGACAACTTGATGAAGAGTAGGCCAATAGTAGCCTGCCTATAGAATTTTGAAGGCAGTCCTTTTTGCTGCAAAGTGGCCTCCATAGGGCCCATCATGACAGGTTAGGAGGATGTCAAAGACTTCCTCCTCCCTAACACAACTGCTCAAGATCTGATTTGGGCTTTGTTTAAACAGGTTGCCCCTGATCCAACTGAATGGGGCACTCTTCCTCACAATTCTACTCTTCTCCTTTGAGGATAGATGCGAAGGGAACTATGCTGAGACCAAGTAATTCGCTATATCAACAAACCATGGAGTGAGAACTGAGATAGAAAATAGGTGTTCATCTGGCATCTGGTCATCCACTATCCCTTCTTCACCTGTAGGAAAATCCTATCTAGACAAGAATTCAGCAACAACATTTTCCTTACCTGGCTTTTCGACAATAGTCACATCAAATTGCTACAACAAAAGTAACCATCTAATGATACAAGCATTTACATCAGTCTTATTCATTAAATACCTAATCGCAACATGAGTAGTGTGTATGGATGTTTGATAACTAGTGATGTAGTGTCTGAACTTGTTTAAGGAATGGACTACGGCCAGTAACTCTTTCTCGGTTAAAGTATAGTTCATTTCTACCTTGGATAGGATTTTGCTGACAAAGTATATGGCATATGGTAGTTTCTCCTTAACTTGTCCTAAGGCTGCCCCTATGGTTTTGTTCGAGGCATTAGTGTGGATGTGGAAAGGTAGGGCCCAGTTTGGACCTCTCAAGATCAGGGCGAATACCAGCTTAACGTTCAACTCATCTAGAGCCCTTTGGTAGTCATCAGTCCATTTAAACTCAACATCTTTCCCTAAGAGGCCAAACAATGGCGAGGCTAGCTTACTAAAATATTTAATGAATCTTCTATAATAGCATACTAAGCCTAGAAAAATCTGAACATCTCTTACCTTTTGAGGAGGTGGAACCTTTTGGATGAGAGCAATTTTGTTAAGATCCACCTGTAATCCTTGCTGAGAAATGGTATGACCTAGCACAGTCCCTTCAGTCATCACAAATTCACATTTTTTAGGACTAAGGGACAGGTTCATCTCAATACACTTGGTTAAAACTTTTCCTAGGTTAGTCAATGCTTCTTGGAAGTTGGACCCATAAGGAGTAAAGTCATCCATATAGATTTCCACAAAATCGTGAACTAGTTCAACAAATATGCTCAATACTTCTCTCTAGAAAGTGGCAGGAGCGTATAATAACCCAAAGTGAAGGACCTAGTAGGCAAAGGTACCCCATGGACAAGTGAAGGTGGTCGTATCCTGGTCTTCCGGGCTGATTTGGATTTGATTATACCTACTGAACCCATCTAGGAAAGAGAAGAACTTCTTCCCTGCCAGTCCATCCAACACTTGATCTATGAAAGGCAAAGGGAAATGGTCCTTCTTAGTGGCTTTGTTAAGTTCTCGGTAATCTATTTAGATTCTCCACTTCCCATTTTTCTTGGGTACAAGCACCAGAGGTGAGACCCACTCATTGTCAAAGATGGGGTAGATGAATCCTACATCCAACAATTTTTTCAATTCTTCTTTGACAATGTCTTTAAGAGCTAGATTCATTCTCCTCTGAGGCTGCCTAACTAGTTTACAATCCGCTTTAATGTAAATGTGATGGGTACAGATTGAAGGGTGGACTCTTTTCATCTCCTTATAGCTCCAAGCAAAAGCATCCAAATGATTGTTCAATAAGCTACATAGCTCCTTCTCCTGGGAGGAAGATAGGGAGGAGCTGATCTTTAAGGTTCTTTCGGGGCCAAGTTCCACACTCTTAACTCTAGGAGAGGTCGGATTAGCCACACAGAGGTCTACTAAAGTACTAGCTTGGGTACCTTCCACCAACTCCTCTAATGACAGTGCACCAGGAGGTGGATTTTGAATCAAATTCTCAATCAAGTCATCCTTGGTTTGAGGGTCTCCCCTAGTGGCTTCTACCGTGCATAATGGTGCAGAGTGGACCTTGTCCTCGTCTCCCTCTTCCAACCAAAGTGGTAAGTTGTGTTCTAACAGAGGTTGGGCAGGAGGGTATAGTACTACTTGTTTCGACATAGGCCTATTCTTGATGGTCATGCTTCCAACTCGATAACTAATGTAAGCATCTGCAGTAGCTAACCAAGTCCTTCCCAAAATGAGGGGGTATCCAGTGAGTTTTGCCTTTGGCTGAAGGACCAAGAAGTCCACATGATACTCCCAGGAGTCAATAGATACTAGGACATCTTCCACAATCCCTTCGGGAGTCACGGTGGAGCGGTCTACTAACTGCAGTACTGTCGAGGTCTTCCTTAAGGAACTCTGAAGGTTGAGTTTAAGCATAGTGTCCCTGGTCATTACATTAATGGTAGCCCCTAGATCGATCAAGGCGTGGGGGATTATGGTGCCATTGATGTGGACATCAACTATAGGACTCCTAGGGTCCAAATATTTTTGACAGATTACTTGCCCCAACATTAGATCGGACATTTGTCCTATGACATTGATAGTCAGGGCATCTCTCTTGCACCTGCCTAGGTGCCTGAAACACTTCTCCTTGATCAATTTTTTGTATATTGGTACATATTTTATGGCTAGGAGAAGAGGTATTTTCACACACAACTGTTTATGTTCTTCCAGAAGTTCAGTCTCCTCTGGGTTTGGTTGCATGGTTACTGTTAGTTGCTCAGGAAAGGGTGGAATAACTTGGGTTCACTTTCCTATTTTTCTTCCTCATCCTCTGGGGGAGGAGGTTGGCGATCTGGAAGGACCTTCCTAGATCGCAGGTTGATCTCCTGGATCTCCTCAGCATAGGTAGGGCATGTTGTCTCCCCAATGTATGCCTGTTGGGCCTGTCTGTTGTTGCGGTTCGGGTTCAGTTGGGCAGGCATTTGGGGTTGTCTTGGAGGAGCAGGAGGTAATGGTTGTGGTTGAGTAGGTGGTGGAGGCAGAATGGCAGGAAGAGAGTTGTATTGGGGCCTCTACCCCTGTTGAGCTGCATTCCACTAAGGCTGTGGCTCGACATGTGAGTGAAATGAATGAGCAGTAGGTTGCGTATGGTATTGCGATGGATAAGAACACAGAGGAGGTGTTGACCAGGAAGAATGAGTAGGGGGACCCAAGAAGATATATGAGAAGATTTGTTGGGGCTATGATAAGCTTGGGATGTCCCTTGCATCCCCTGCTGGTAAGGTCTGGACCCGTTTGGCCTCCTTTGGTTGAGGAAGTAGAGAGGCTCAGTGGTTTCCTCAGTCCCCTGGTACATGGCTTTAAATCTGGGTAAGATTGGGCATTGGTTTGTGGGGTGGTCTTCTTCACAAACGAAACATACCTCTAATGAGTGCAATGGACACTCGTTCTTAGGGTGCTTCCTCATACATCTGGGATAGAAAATGGCTAAAGCCCTCTCAGCTTCCTCTTTCTTTTGTTGGATTCGAAAAGTATCAAGTTGCATGGCAATGGTCTGTCTCATCTCACTTTTGAGGTCTTCCATCTGATTAGCAAAATCATGCTTGGAGAAGGTGGTACTAGCAGAAAGCGGATTCCCCCCACCTATTTTCCAGGCTGCCCTAGAATGGTTTCTAAACACAGTCTTTATGTCCTCATAAGGTAGTTGGTAGATGTCTCCTCTAGCTAGCAAATGGAGGGTATCTAGAAGGTCTTCAGGGAGTCCTCAAAGCAGAACCAGCTTCAGAGATTCAAGGTCAAGTGTGCACCTGGCCCATTTATAACTAAGTTGGAACCTTTCCTCGTAGTCTTCTAAACACTCATCATTTCCCATGGTCATCCAAAATATCTCTCCCTTTGTTTCTTTTGACCTATAGTAGTCCCGACATTTGTTGTTAAAGGTTTGCTGCATCTAAGCCCAAGTGGCGATAGTGTTTCCAGGTAACCCCATGAACCAGCGTAGTGCTGCATCCTTGAGGGTAAAAGGAAAGTGTTTCAACTTTTGCTCATCCTCGGCATAGTCATAGGTTCGACAAAGGACAGCAAGCTCAAATAGGAAGGTATCAAGGTCTTTAGTGGTCAATCCATGGAAGTGAGGTAAGGCTGAGGGACTTATGTTTTTCATTTTCATGTCCCCATTGGTCTCCTGGATGGGAAAGGCACCTTCTATTCTCTCCTCATCTCCTATACCTTTTCTGTGTTCAACCATGGTCTCAGAGGGATGTTCTCTTGCTCTTCTTCTGTTGTATGATCTTCGTATATCTCTTGAGGTTCACCTATAGGTTCTTATGGATCACGACCACCAAAGAAGAGAGAAGGGTGACCCAGTGATGTGGTGGGGATGTTGGGTAAGAATTTTCCGGTATTGTCTCTCTTCCTACGAGGCATGAAATGAAAGATTTTTGGTTGCTTTTGTTTTTTTTTTTTCTGCTTATAACTGCAAAACTGAAATAGATTGAATTGCAACTAACTAAAATCTATCTTTCTAAAATGAAAATGCGGAATTGAAATGAAAGCAGGAAAGGACTAATCTATTTTGCTTAAATGAAATTGCAGGAATGAAATGCTAGGCTACACTTGCAGAATTGAAATTGTGGAATTGAATTGCTAATCTACGCTTGCAGAATTGAAATGCTAGTCTAGGAAAGTAGGAAATGTCTAGTCTAATCTTATGAAAATGAAATTGCAGAATGGAAATGAAATAAACCACTTAGCAGAAGGTTGTAGTAGAAAATAGAAGAAAAGCAGCAATCACAAATACTTTGAGGCTTCCCCAGCAACAACGCTAAAAAGAATGGTGGGCTCTAGTATTGCAGCAATAATGTTGCAACTCATGGGACTCCCTTCTTTACTTTTATCAACCAGGTAGTTCGTAAAAAACTTGGAAGCGACGGTGCTATATGCACAAGTACTAGCTCTTGTTGTGGCTGTCACTTGGTTAGCTGGCACAAGTCCACTATGAGCTTAAGCCAACTTCTATGAGCTCTAAGAAGAAGCTTTTTAACTGATGGATGGAATCTAACTCAAAGGAAGCTAATCTACTTACAAAAAGAAACTGAAAAGCTGAAAGGAAATGCAAACCCTAGCAAACCCTAATTTTACCAGCTAGCCCTTCTGATGCAAGAAAGAGGATGCAAGCTATTGAAAGAGATGCCATTGACTTCTAGGAAGGTAAAATGCATGTGTCTAAGCTACTTCTATAGTAAAATCTGAAGAAAACACCTTTTTATATTTTTGAATATGTTGTCAAAATTATCATGCATGTGCTTTGATTGGTTTTGACTGTGCAGAGGTGGATTGGCAAG
>APFE030641628.1:0-2500 GCA_000404065.3 Pinus taeda | reverse complement strand
CAAAATTTTCTGAGGAACCTACTATCTTGATCTCAAATGATATAATTCGAGGTCCCATAGTGTACCCAAACACATTTAAAGAAGAGTTTAGAAGTGGCTTCTACTATGATATTCTTGTTATGTGCTACCATAATGGCCATCTTTGAAAATCTGTCGACAACCATAAAAAAAAGTTCATTGTGATGCTTAGTAGAAGGAAGGCCTGACATGTAATCCATGAAGATGGATTCCCAAGGTCGACTAGGGGTAGGTAGTGGAATATAGAGGCCTTCATTCTTGATGGTCAGTTTGGAAGTGATGCAGGCAGTGCATGATCTAATATAATTCCTGACAACCTGTCAAAGATTCTTCTAATAGAAATACTTCTGTTGTACTTCCACTATTTTATCAACACCCAAATGTCCAATAACCCAACTGCAGTGTGCTTCCCAAATCATCTTGGCACACACCCTTGAAGGAACACAAAGGTGTCCCAGGTGGCATAAATGTGCATCCCATAATTGATAATCTGACACTTGCTAACCCTCCAAGAGTGCCTAGTATGTGTGGTCGAATTCCGGGTCACTTTTGTAGAGAAGTGACCAATCAGAAGTCTCGTGCCCCCAAGAGTTGAGAACGATGGTTAATGCCATGATTAGGGGTCAACTTATGTAGTCTGTAACATTATTGGTGCTACCCTTCTTGTACTTGACATTCAAATGGAACTATTGCAGTTATGTAGACAACTTCTGATAGCGATCATTATGCAACTTCCCTTACGTATGTATGAACTACATAGGCTTGTGGTCTATGTTGATAATTGTTTCCTTCACAATAATGTAATGCTTCCATTGACGGTAGGCCTGCACAATGGAATACATATCTTTGTCATAAGTGAAATACTTCTAGACTGTGTCTGAAAGTGTCTCACTATGATATGCCACTGCATGCCCATTTTGAGTAAAGATTGCCCCAATAACATATTTAGAGGGATCCGTCTTGATCTCAAATGGTTGTTGCAAGTCTAGTAATGTGAGCACTCGTGCAAAGCCAAGGTGATATTTCAACTCTGCGAATGCCCTCTGTTGAGATTCAGACCAAAATCATTTTTCTTTCATTCCTCCCTTGGTGACTTGACTCAATGGCCAAGTGATATGAGAGAACCCAAACATGAACCTGCATAAAAATTAGCAAGACCCAAAAAGCTACAGATCTCTATCAGAGTGGTTGGGGCTAGCCAATCCTGAATGAATTGGGTCTTGGCTAGATCCACATTCACCGCTCATTCATCAATTTATGTATCTTAGATACTGAATTGGGTCATGCGAAAAGTTTATTTCTCCAAATTGGCACAAAGCTTATGTTGGCACAATGTTTGGAGAACCTATCGAATGTGGTGGAGGTACTCTTCCCAACTTCTCCTAAATATGAGGATGTCATCTAAGTATGCCTCTACACATGAGTTGGTGAATGGACATAAGATGTCATCCATTAGCCTCATGAAGGTTGCAGGATAACTCATTAACCTGAAAGGAATAACAAACAACTCGAAAATTCCCTCAGCTTTGAAGGCAACCTTCCACACATCGAAGGGTTCAATTCATACTTGGTGATATCCAGACTTCAAGTCAATCTTGCTGAAATATTTTCCCCCCTTGAGTTTGTCTTCAAGGTTATCAATCCATGGGATCGGTCACCTATTCTAGATAGTCATCTTTTTTAGCCCCTGATAGTCAATACAGAGTCTCCAAGTCCCATCCTTCTTTTTTACCAACACGATCGGGCTCCCACAGGGCGATGAACTTATCTAGATGTGATCTTTCTAGAGCATCTCCTAAATCTGCCTCTTGATTTTGTCGTTCTCCATAATAGAGCACTAATATATGGGTCCATTGGGAAACCACGCAACTAGGGTTAGATCGATGGAGTGTTTGTCTTCACAGTGTAGAGGCACCCTTGCGGGGGAGGTAAATATGTCATCGTACTCCTCCATGACCTTGTCCATCTATTGTTGTCTTGCAGAAGGGCCCTTTCAAGAGGTCATGGCCACAGTCTTCTTCTCTCCATGAGGGTGTATCATGAAGAAAGGAAATTTGGTTTTGGAAATGAGCTTACTGCATGGTATTGCAGTAACCAAAAAGATGGAATTATGTGGTACTACCTCTGGTATCCTATACAATTTATTTCCCAAGGTAGGAACAACATCCCGGGGCCTTGACTCATACATAGCATGACTCATACATAGAATGTCACTTCCACAAGTATGGTTGGCCTAATAATACATCAAAAACATCAAAAGGAGAAATGTCACATAATACCTCATCCGTGAAGGGCTTGATGTTGTATGGAAGACAACGATATTGGTTGATGCAAAGATCCTGTCCTTGGTGAAGCAACTTGATGTTGTATGGTTGTGGGTGTTTCGTGGTCGGTAAGCCCAATCACTTTGTGGGCTTTGCCAAAATGAGGTTATTTTTCCTCCTGTTGTCGACAATGAGTTGTAGAGGGGAACCCTTTATCG
>APFE030641627.1:0-10901 GCA_000404065.3 Pinus taeda | reverse complement strand
GATGAAATATCTAGGCATCATGAAATATTTTCTAGGAATGGAGGTTTATCAAAGTAAGGATGAGATTTTCATTTGTCAGACAAAGTATGCACGGGATATGTTAAATAAATTTCATATGCTTGATTGTCATCCATCCCCTACTCCAAGTGCTCATGGAGAGGTGTTATGTAGAGATGATGGTGATGATTTAGTTGATGAGAAAACTTACAAAAGTATTGTGGGGAGCTTGATATTTCTAACCCACACAAGGCCTCATATTACATATTCAGTTTCACTTGTTTCAAGATATACTTGTTTCAAGATATATGACAAATCCATCTCAAATACATATGAAGGCAACCAAGAGGATTTTAAGGTATGTGAAAGGCACTCTAAATTTTGGTATTCATTACTACTCTTCTAAGAAGTTCAATCTTGTTGGATTTAGTGATTCAGATTGGGGAGGTAGTCTTGATGACCGTAAGTCAACATCTGGAAATTGTTTCTCTAGTCTTGATGACTGTAAGTCAACATCTGGAAATTGTTTCTCTTTTGGTTCTGGTTTGATTAGATGGAGCTCAAAAAAACAAAGCATTGTTGCCCTCTCATCCACAGAAGCAGAGTATGTTGCAGTTAACTCAACTTACACAACCTCTTTGGCTCAGAAAAATTTTGGATGAAATTGGAGCAAAACAAGTTCAGCCTACAGTGATTTATTGTGATAATGTAAGTGCCATCAAGTTAGCAAAGAATCGAGTTCACTTCATTAGAGATTAGTGATTAGAGATTAGTGATTTGGTGCAGAAGAAGGATGTTGAATTAAAGCATATAAAAATTTTGGATGAAATTGGAGCAAAACAAGTTCAGGCTACAGTGATTTATTGTGATAATGTAAGTGCTATCAAGATTTATTGTGATAATGTAAGTGCTATCAAGTTAGCAAAGAATCCAGTTCACTTCATTAGAGATTTGGTCATTAGATATTTGGTGCAGAAGAAGGATGTTGAATTAAAGCATATAAATACTAACAGATATCTTCACCAAAGGAGTGGCAAAAGATCAGTTTTTGGCAATAAGAGATAATATAGTAAATCCTCATTAATCATTAAGGGGGAGTGTTAGAATTAATGCTTAATTAGTTATGGAAAGTGATAGAAATTAGTTGTAATAATAGTTTTACTATTTAATAATGTACTTAACAGTTGATATATAAGATATATGAGATTTGCAGCACTTTCTAGGTCAAGTGTTTTTTAATTGTTTTATCTATATTTTTTATATGTATTGTTCTTCATAGTAATGTTGGCTTCTTAATTTGGTTGAAATAATTCATTTCATATTCAACAATGTCATTCCAATGTGAAAAAAATTCCTTCTACATCTAGGTGAGACAATTCAACAAAAAATTTGGAGAGGGATGTGTGGTGCACAAGTTGGGTATGTGAGTTGTTTATACACTAGGAAATAGTGGGAAATTAGGAACTCTAGGTCACTGAAAGGGATGACGCACATGCAGAAGAGAAGTTAACTGCAGCACAGTACAAAGGCTCTAATAATGAAAAGAAAATAGTGTCCTTCCTTGGCTTTCCCACCTTGCCATTAATAGGATGAATCAAAATCTATCCAAGGGCCCCGATTCTGCCGGTAAAAGCTATAACTCTAAATGGCAAGAATCAGTATAACATAACAATGATATAGAGGCAGCCAGCGCCTTTCAACGGATGGTGAAGACCAGGAGGAGGATTGTTCAATTTTCCACTAATATAACAGACTTTTATAGCTATATGAATTTATAATAAATCTCATTTTACCGCTTCACTTACAATGCAACTTGCGATAAGCTTTAATGGCAATATTTATAATGGCAATATTTATAAGTTGCAGAGCTTTTGAGCCACAAATATGTTCAGTCTAGAGCACGAGCAAAGGTTAGAAATCAAAGATTGCTCATCATTATCATAGTGATAGGTGTATCAGAAGAATGGATAAAAAATTAAAGAAAAAACTAAACACCCCTTCTTTCCCTCACATCAACTGTGTCTTGATTCATGTGAACTATTGGGTGCCTTCAAATACAAAAAGCCGATATATAAACACTGCCTGTCTATCCATTCAGCGAGTTTACCGCACAAATGAAAACCCCTATCCATTCAGCGAGTTTACCGCACAAATGAAAACCCCTATCCATAGTGGAGCCATACAGGTCGCAAGCCCCAACAACGAGGTAAATGCTCTTCTCCCCATCCCTGGCCACAGCCACGCCCAGTCCCTCTTTGGGCAAAATCAATTAAGAATTTCATTGTATCATACTGCAAAGAAAAAATAATGGGTTGGGAGCACTGCAAAATTACTTTAGGGAAGTTTCCCGTGTGCACACGAGATACAGGGCGATACACGGCGACGGTTGAAGGCTTTAGATACGGGGCGTGATAGTTGAAGCGGTTGCAGCTGTATCAAAGAATTAGTAACTACTTTTGTTTGATTGTAATGTTAAATTTTTGTTAATGGGCAACTGGAAAGTTGATTTTAAGGAAGAATTTTTTACTGCTTAAATATAAATAATTTAGAGGTGTTGTAAATAAATAAAGTTTTTTTATATTTAATTCATAATTTATGAATATTAAAAATTGTTTTTTATTTAGATGAAGTTTATGAAACAAATATTAATAAAAATAAAGATGACCCATAGTATATACGAATATACGAATCAGGAAAAACAATTCAAATCTTCTTATTATTGAGCTAGGACAAATAACAATCCAAATCTTGTTATTGTTCAACTATGCAAAACTTCATATCTCTTGATCAAATCTATTGTTCAAAGAATAGAACAAGGGAACAGAAGCAGTAACAGTAATGAGGGAGAAGTGCTTCTCAGTGTTCTGAGGGACGTGGCAACAGAGGCAATTACAACCACTGAAAGGGCCTTTCAGACCAGTCAGAAGAAGAGGAGGAAGAAATTACAACAACAAACACAACAAAGGCAATTACAACCACTTCAGACGACTCAGAAGAACAACAAACACAACAAAGGCAATTACAACCACTTCAGACGACTCCGAAGAAGAGGAAGAAGAAATAATTACAGTAACAATAATGAGGGAGAAGTGTTCCTCAGTGTTCTAAGGGACGTGGCAGCAGAGACAATTACAACAACTGAAAGGCCCTTTCAGACGAGTCAGAAGAAGAGGAGGAGGAATTTACAACAACAAACACAACAAAGGCAATTACAACCACTTCAGACGACTCAGAAGAAGAGGAGGAAACAGAAGAAGAAGTGTGGGTAAATAGCCGTGTTCGTGCAGCGATTGATGAGTTGCCAGCAGTTATAAGTCCCCAAGAAAAAGAAGCGGGGATGTGGTAATGTGCAGTATCTGTCACTAAATGTTTTCCCCTGGAGATCCTGCAAAACAATTACCGTGCACACATAGTTTTCAGGCAAAGTGCATTCTGTTATGGTTTGCGCGTAACCATTCGTGTCCAACATGAAGACGTGAGGTGGTGTTGCAGCAACACAACCTTGTTGTTCTCAACTTAAGTTTTCGGTAACTTGATTTTTTTCAGTAACAATTTTTTTTTCGGTGGCCATCTAGTTTGAAGCTTTTTCCCATTATTCTGTTTGTTGACTCCACCCAACAAGATTAAGTAGGATTCTCCATGTTGCATTAGTAGTAGACCGTTTGACATTACCATCATCAATAGCTGAAATGGGTTGGTTTTATATTGTAAAAATCTATCGTATTATTGCTTGAAAACCGTTGCAGCGCCGGAATGTTAGTTCATTGCTCTATATCTTCAGTATATTCCAGTATATGTAACCTATGCAACCTATGCAACATGAGCTTATGGGTTTTATTATACGTTCTAGATCTGGAATTGCACCGCATTTCGTTTAGTGCATAATATTTAAATATATGCTTGATTGAAGGCCTGAATGTGTTTTATCAATTGTAAAATGTGAAACATTTTTAATTATTTGAGTCTGTTTAGTGTAGGTAACCTGATGCTATTGGATTTTATTGCATAGGTTACCATTGGAAAAATACTATGGGATATTTTCTTACAATTTTTTTTTATGCATCATGAATAAAATTTCTGTTAGGTTAATGTCTCATTATAATGAAAATGGTGGCATTTGAGTAAACAATGGTGTTACTGTATTATTCAAAACATAAAATGTATCTCTGCATTTGAATGTCATGCATTGAGGCTCAACCAAGATTTGAGCCACCATGTTTTAGGATGCCTAATTATCTAGGTTAGCTAAAAAAAATTGTAAGTGCATTCATAGTTCCATATATATTTAAAACTTCACAATAAAGAAGTTTATAATTATTTACTTCTTAATTTTTATCTAGAGTAGAAGGGATTTTATGGTAAATGAATGATGTCACTAATTTAGTGGTCTGTTTTCAAAGCCAATATGATGTTGTTATTTGATTAGGTAGGTTTTATTATTTTTCACTCAAACTATTATCAGCAGCCACAAAAGTAAGAGAATTTAAGGATAAGATTATGAAGAAAATCAAGTTCCTTCTTTTCCTTCAATCCCCATAGCCAAAAGAATACTAAACAATCCATGGAGGAGACATCCATAGTAATCCATGGAGGAGACATCCATAGCCTGTGACTTCAGTTGGAAGCCTCATCATTCTTAGCTGAAGTCCCCTGCCTAACCCTGGGTACCCATAGAATATGGGTAAACCAAACTAATGTAACTACTACTACTTTTTTTGTTCTGCTATTTAAATTTTTTTGGCAAGAACTTAACTATTACTTTGTTCTGCTATTTATTTTTTTTGGCAAGAACTTGAATTTTGGTGGTTTGAAATATGTTTTTGAATGTATATTCTCTGGAAAAATTTAGGTACTCACAAATTGGAAAAAAAAAAATTGCCTCCTCACTTGCACACAAAATGAACCAGAAGAGAGCTAATACTTCTAGCAAAATAATGTGCCACACTAAGTGATCTACAGGTCTGAGTATACAATTGGTGGTTACACAACTCTGTAACAATATACCTCAAAATCTAGTACTAGGTAGCCACCTTGTAGTAGGATGCACATGCATGCATTGGTTTACAGTGGGTGGCAAGAAATATTGTATTTTTAATTAGTGAAGAACTTGAGAAAACTTTTGAGCCTAGTGTAAATTTTGGATTGGTTAAGCTTATTTACTTTTAGGAAATGCAAGACTCTTCCTTATATTTCAATAAAATTAAATGTTGTCATGTCTAATGGCCACAAAGAATTGTTGCAAAATAACTAACATATCATGGTTATGGTTTCCAACATCATTGATCAGTTACAAAAATTTACAGACACATAATACTTCACCCAATTATTTAAAAAAGCCACTGTACTTCATACTTTACATGAAAAGAATACTAAATAAGAAAGGGAAAAAAGAAAAACAATACTTCACCCTGTAGATGAAAGAGAATACAAAATTAAAAAAGGAAAAGAGAGAAACTGTCATTTCATGTTTTCTTGTTTAAATGGAGGGGAAAAAAACTGGAATACCAAATGGAAAGGGAAAAAACTAAACTCAAGTTCCCATGATCATTCAATCGAGAAACAAAATAAAGAAAAAAACAATTATTTCTTACTTTTGTTTTTTTTTTATAATTAGTTGCTCTCTTTCTTGTAGGAAAGCCTATGCAATTGACATAGCAGCATAAATTCCTCAAGAATTGGCTAAGGATCACTTACCTCTGGGATCTCTAAAATTCAATGTTGTCTTCTATAATGGTTGTAGGGAATTTTCTTTTGTTCCATTAAAACTTGTGCAAAATAACTAACATATCATACTTGTGGTTTCTCAACATCATTTATGTGTGAAAAAAAAGTTACAAAGCCACAAGCTCCTACCAAGAACAAGGTCAAACAAATTATTTAATTCAGCACATAATTGATGTATATTTTGCTACAGGTCCCCACCACATATTCCAGAGATTGAGATTCTAGAGGATGCAATTCACAATCTTTCCTTTGAACTTAGGTTTGAAGTCAACATACCTTTCGTTGTCTTACATGAGGTTGCAACTTGTAGGGACATGGATAAATATCTATTGGTATTTTTCTTAAACACTTTGTGTTCTTCAATTTTGCACTTTTCATCTACATGCAATATCATTTTAATCCTTGAGCTCCACTAGTAGTTGGAGGTCTTTTGCTTCTCTCTATGTGTGATTTCCTGACTCTTGACTACATTGGTGAGGTTTCTAGTTCTTTTTATGTTAATGTTGTTCTTCAAATGCTTCCAAACATACATAAAAATAATCTTTTGACTTAAATAACTAACATATCATAGTTGTGGTTTCTAAACATCATTTACTTGTGAACAAATGTTACACAGTAACAAGCTCTTACCAAGAATAAGGTCAAACAATATTATTTAATTTAGCACCTAATTGATGTATCATTTGCTACAGTTCCCCACCACATATTTTAGAGATTGTGATTCTAGAGGATACAATTCACAATCTTTCCTTTGAACTTAGATTTGAAGTCAACATATATTTTATTGTTTTACATGAGGCTGCAACTTGTAGAGACTGAAATAATGTTTTATTGGTATTTTTCTTAAACCCTTTGTGTTCTTCAATTTTGAACTTTTGATCCACTTGGTTTGTCATTTTAATCCTTGAGTTCCATGGGTAGTTGAAAGTATTTTTCTTCTCTATTATTGGAAGCTTGTGATTTCCTGACTCTTTCCTACATTGGTGAGGTTGATGGTTTTTGTATATTAATGTTTTTATTGAAATGCTTGCAAACATACATAAAAAAATCTTTCGACTTAAGCTCATTCGGTTATGATATATTTTGTGTAGTGATATTTGGTGAACAAAATATCAAGATCAGGTCAATTCCTTTGCAAATAAAGTATTTGTGAAAGCGCAACACCTAGATTGACACATTATCCATATCACAAAATGTAACCCATTATCAAGAATCATTGAAACTTTGATATCTAAAAAAAAAAAAATCTCATGAAATGCTTAACACAGTAGCATATATGTATTAGAATTATATAACATAGTTAAGGTTCTTAATAATATCTTACTAAGTAAAACCTTTCATTGTGATAAGATTCTATGCCATTAATTATGTCCATAATCATGAGGATAATTAGTACTATCTATAGGAAAGCAAATAGAGTTGTTTAACATAAGACAATTTGATTGGAGGCTCATAGTGCACATCAACTAACATGTCTCTAATATATTCATAAAATTTCCCACAATTTAAATCAAGAAATACTACTTGAACTATGTTGAACTGTTAAAATCTACATACTCTGATGATGTTTTTAACATTAATTTTGACATTTAAGTTTGTTGATAAGGTGTTTTTAAACTACAATCTCTTTCACAAAGATTATGGTTGCACCATTCTACAACTATCATTCCTAAGTGTTGTATCTCATATATGAAAATCTTAAATTTCAAACTTTCGTGTAGTATCTCATTTATGAAAATCTTAAATTTCAAACATTCTCTAAGAAAAACTTTAGTAAAGAAACAAAATTGAATAAAACATCTACTTCTTTCTTCTACTCTTGTCTCTTCTATGTTACTAACTTGCTAAGTTTCCTTTGCAACGTGTGGTGCAATTTCTAGTTTCTATTTGTAATAATTATATATCTTTATGTGAGAGAGGTTCCTTTTTTTTTGTTTTGTTAGAAATTTCTTTAAAAGGAAAGAGGATTTTTCATTTTCATTAACCCATCAATGTCAACGTTCATTTCCATGTATGACTAGCTAGCAAAACATCCTATCAAATGCACCTTTACTTCCAATTCCAATAATGTAGTCTATTGCAACATCAATATATTTGGCTTGTGTTTGAATAATTTTTTTTAAAGAATAATTTCTTTAAGGTGATCCTAATTCCTCATGTGTTATGAGAGATGATAATCATTAAGCCACTTATTTAGGATCCCCTCTACTAAGGACACTAGGGTTGTGAATTGACATGTACATAATATTTCCTTCTCTCATTCTTATTTAGCATGTAATAGGTAAATTCTTATGTTTGCTATTTCAACACGGGTAACTATAACCATGATATTTAGTCTTCCTAAATATTGATTAGTTTCTAGATTTATCAGTCAACATTTTTATCAATCTTGGAAGATTCAAGAAAAAATACATCTCTACAAAGAATATTTTATTATTTAACTCATTGTAAAGGTTATATTACTTGGATGCATTTGAATACCTTAAGAATATGAACCTTTAAATCCCTTGCATCAAGCACATTTCTTTGTTACATACAAATTAAGGCATAACAAGTGAAACCAAAGACACTAAGATGCCCCACCAAAGGAATGCAACCATGTCATACCTCATGAGCCTTGTTCTTAATAGTATGAGAATGAGGGCATATTTTTCACATATAATGCACATAGAACTACATTATCCCAAAACATCAACTTTAAATTTTTGAAAAACAACATGGAACTAACCATTTTGTTGAGGATTCTATGGAATTGTGATTTCATGTTGAATCCCATATTGGTGAAGATAGATTCCAAATTAATTAAATGAATCGTCTTCCATTATAAATAAAAAGAGAGCCAATATTTGATTGTTCTTAAGCATCATTGTTCTTTCATAGTTTACACCAAACACACCCAGTTTTAATAATTAATAAAAGTAATCATATACCTATTTCCATTAGGATATGGAAGAGGCATGGGGTCACAAAAATCATCATGTATTAGTCTAATTTCTGTACATGTTATGGGAAAAATAAAATTGTCACCCATGGGGCTTATAATATATGGAGTAACAATTTGACCAACTTGAGTGCCAATTTGAAACCACAAAGTTTTTATCTCTAATTCATATTGCACTTAAATTTACCACAAAGTTGGGCACATTGAAATTAGAGTGGTGTGACATATGGTCACTGATATGGGTGCAGACATCCTTTACTCAAAACATTACATTTCGGGAAGCTAACTTCAAATAAATAGTTACATTGAATCCTTATATTTCAATATATCATTTTGTGATCAAGCTCTACACATGGATACTAAACACTATCATCGAGTATCATTTCTCAGCCTCGCGAAATGGTAAACTAAGAAAGGGGATAGTGTTGGATAATTGACATTGTTTGTGGCTATTGGAAGTAAGTGTTGGAATTGATGTCAAAAGTCATGGTAGGAGATCAAAGTGGGCAGTTGGCATTAATGTCAACCAAACTAGCATGGATTCATGTGCTAGCATGATGATTAGGCAAGGCAACATTGATGTCCACTATGCTAGTTGTGGGTACATCATATGCTAGCATTGATATGCTTGATGTCTCAAGGTTAGGGGGAGCCTTATGGTTGTCATAGTATACTTTTTATTGGAGAAGCCATGAAACTATTACTATAATAGTTAGGAGTCCTAGAATTTGGAGGATATTTTGCCTCAAGAGATTAGCTCTAATACTCCTAGAGTTAGATAATTTAATTTTTTCTAAGAAATATCTTTCCAATGGTATGTGGAAGTCCACAAAAGGATTTGGGGATCAAAATTTATTTATAGTTGAAGTATGCATTTTGAAGCCCTTAGAAGCAGGATGCATTTAGGAACCTCAGGAGTAGGCCCAATTTTGAAACCTCAAATTTCGGAGATTCGAAGGCTCGGGACATCGGAAAGGAGGAATATTGAAAGGTGGAAATATCAGAAGGCTGAAATATCGGAGGGATGGAATTTCAAAATCTCAGAGAGCTTGATTGTCAATGTAGGCCGAATATCAAAAGTAGGCTAGAGCATGAGTACCTCTGAGATTTTGAGCTTGAAAGGTTAAAAATTTTGGAGGTTGTATTCTCGGTCAATTGAAAGGTCATTAAGTCATAATTTCAGGGCCTTATAACTTCTTACAAATTGAATTCTTTTGAAAGTGTCAAGGTTTGCGAGGAGCATATATTATAAAGAAAATCGTTGCAAAACCAAAGGCTGAGGGACCCTTTCTCTCTCCTAAGACAAGACACATGGTAGCAGCTAACTGGCCCTCAGGAGCTAATGGTGGTAGATGATGTTAGCATGACATGGCTATATAAAAGACATGTGGGATTCATATTCAACATTTTAGATTGGCTTAATGGAGAAAATATTTGTGAGATGTGCACCACTATGGAGACGCCACATGGGGTTGAAGATAAGAGCATGATGTCATCTTGGAAGCATATTGAAGGTCGGGAATTTTGTAAGTCCGCTGTAATTTATTTTTGAGAAAGTTATGATACACGGAGCTTTGATGGTTATTGGCACTTGATTATGGAGACCCAAAGGACCAATGATGTAATGAAGGGCTTAACACCTAAGTCTTATGGAGATTCCACAGAGGTATTTTGGAGTTTGAGATTTCGTAACTCCACTCTAATTGAAATTTGAAATGGTTTTGATGATATGAGCGTCATATGTTAGTTTTTTCTTGGTTGTGGAAGCCTAAAGAATCAAGGGCATAGTGAAGAAAATGTTGAGAGTGAATATGCAAAGAAAACAGAGCTCGAGAGAGCCAGTTTTTCTATGTGAGAGGCCGAGAGAGTTTGTGTCGGTGTGCGAGGCTGAGAAATACTTTAGAATAGAATACATTTGAGAGTGAAGTATATTCTATGGAGTGTGAGTTTTCTGCAGAGATCTCAGTATGAGTGCATTGCAAGGAAGAGGTCATGTCTGCATTAGCATAATGAGAAGGTTGAGGGAGGAGAGCCCGTGTGAGTATGTTGTTGTAGAGTGGGTAGAGTGCATAGAATGTTGTGCGTTATTGAATGTTCTTGAGTAGAACGACGAGTTGCAATAGAGTGTGCATATGCCAAAATGTTATGTGGGTGAAAAAGGTATGAGGATAACAAAGATGATATGAGTCAATAGTTGCCATCTATAGTGAACATTAGTTCCCTATTGAGTGTGGTTTGC
>APFE030641626.1:70296-90946 GCA_000404065.3 Pinus taeda | reverse complement strand
ATGGTTTGTGTATCACCTATTCCTGCATCCAACTTAGATGTTAGAAAAAACATAATATAAAAATAGTAATAAATATGAGAGATCTTTTGTCTATTATTTTCCATAATGTTATGTTTTTTTGTTGATCTCTACATTCACGACTTTGAAAACAAAAATTGTAATATTCTTTTTTTTTTAATATGGTCAAAATGGATAGAATTTACCCATGTTGTTTACGATGGTATTTGTCCATGGGATCTGCCTATGACATTTGCTTTCATTTTCGAGGGAAAATAATAAACTAAGATTTATAAAGAGTCTATTACACCTATAAAAAGGGATGGGAGTTAAGTCCTTAGATCATTCGAGTGTAATTATCTTATTGTGTTTTCTTGCGAACCCGACCTGGCCCATTTTGGTTTGATCTCTGAGATGAAAACCTTGCGGTTGTGATTTGTCTGGTGGATCCATCCAAAACCCCGTTGGTGTGATTTCTCTGGTGGATCTATCCAGGGTCCACAAGGGTAGTGTTTTATTGTGAACTTGGTGTCTGGTTCGATCTATGAGATGAAAACCCTGCGGATGTGATTTGTCTGGTGGATCCATCTAAAATCCTGAGGGTGTGATTTGTCTAGTGGATCCATCCAGAGTCTACGAGGGTCCATGATTGTGCTTCAGTGTTTTGTTTCCTCTTTTGATGAACAGTCGTGCCATTGTAGAGGCTTATAGACATGTACTATTTTCTTCTACTTTTAGATCCTTAGTGTTCTATGATTGGGTTATGAGTGTTTCAATAAACACACTAAAGCATTCCAGATCATTCCAGACCTGTTAATGATTTAGCCATTTGGCATCTTATAAAAACCTTCCCCGCATTCAGATTCATAATATCGTTTCTTTAAAGGTCTCTCCCGAAAAATGGGCAAAAAAGAAGGAAGGGAGCTCCCACAAACTTCCGATAAAAGGAAGGGGGAGAATACGGCTTCGTGTTAGAACGCTCACTGGAAAACCAAAAAGGCGCTGCCACAATTTCCAGGCATTTTATGATTGCATTCGCACCCGTGCTTGGCTTCCATTCCTCCCAGCATTTCACATTCCACATTTCACCATCAAATTAGTTTCCGGCCTCTTCCGCAACTCTTTTTCCATTGTCGGATCTCTGTGAATCAACACTATGCAGCCTGGTATAGACAAATTATCCACACTTCCAGATGGCATTCTCTGCATCATCCTTTCTGCAATTCCGGTTAAAGAGGCCATCCGAACCTCCCTTCTCTCCAAGAGATGGAGATTTGTGTATACCCAAATGCCCCAACTCATTCTCTCCCCACTTCTTCTTCTGCACCCTCTGGACCCTGTGTATCCTAATCCACTAAACATTGCAACGGTGGAGAATATCATCTCCAAAATTCTGCTCTTGCGCTCCTCGGATCTGAAAACTTTTCATCTATCCAACGACATTAGTGATTCCTTTCATATAAACGCTAATTACCAATGGCGATTTAACCGCGACAGTATACACAAATGGGTGCGTTACTTATCATGGAGGAATGTTCAACACCTGACTCTCTGTGATTCCACAGAGAGGGAAACCCCGCCTCCTGCGCTTTTTTCCTGCACTAGTCTCATTACCCTCAAACTCCGCAGATACAATCTCTCCCATCTTCCAACCCATTTCTCTGGATTCAACCATCTCACTACTTGCACCTTGACAGGTGTGGAATTGACCAATCACACTTTAGCTTACTTGATTTCACATTGTCCTCTTCTTCAAGATCTTACCTTAGCTAACTGCCTTGGCTTGCCCCAGCAGCTTTCCATCACTTCTCCAAACATTACAGATTTAACTGTGCATCAGAGTGTGGAGGCTTTAACAGTAAATTGCCCGAAGCTTAGTACTCTAGGGGCATACATGATAAAAGATTTGAGAGTGAATGGAATACTGTTTCAAGAGCTTTCATTCTCTATCTTGAGACTCAACATGCAGTATGGAAATAATTTGACCCTACTGGAAATGGAGTCCTGTCCTGCTGATGCGTACAATTTCTCTGTGGATAGATTGATTGAGATGATGGGGAGCTTTAAATCATTAAAGGAGCTGGCCATATCTGTTGGGCCTTTGCTTAAAAGTGGAAAAAATAGAAATGTGTGTCTTCTCAATTTGTTGTTCGAGAGGCTTCCTAATCTCCAACGTTTATTAATGGGTGACAACTTTATCTCGGTAAAAACAAAACTTCTACTTTACTTTTATATGTGCAGTGAACAACATGTTTCAATGTTTCACAATGTTTGCATTTGCTTCCTAGTTGTCAGGTTATAGCATTAAAAAAAATAAAAAATTAGACAAAGCATATATTGATGTAGGTTAGGTTGATTATTATGTTTTGTTTGCAAATTCAGTGTATCCCATAGATAGAAAGACTTTGTTTCATATGAACAAACCATAAAATTCTTCCATGGTTTTTCCCAATATGAACCAACCATAAAATTCTTCCATGGTTTTTCCCAATATGTTTATAATAAATATGCATATCTTTTACCTATTAAATGTGTGCAGAGTTGGCTTATTGTGGTTTTGAAATGCCATGTAGGAACTTACAAAATATTCCATACCTGGACGTCTCAGATCCCCACTCTCTCATCTGCGCACGATACAGGTTTACGTAGACATAACTGAAATTCATGAGAGGAAAATGAATGTATTAGGTTGCTTTCTTCCGAGCACCCCTCAGCGGATGATGAAAGAAATCAGTGTATTAGGTTGCTTTCTTCAGAGCACCCCTGCTCTAGAGATGATGGATGTCCATTTAACTAGTGACTTGGATTATGACAATCCACGGTATACAAAATTTTCAGAAGAGGTGATGTATTTGCACAGAGTTTCAAAGCAAGCAAAGATATTGGTGTGAGAATCTTCTTTTAAATACAAGCTTCAAAATCTTTAAACCGTTGACCAGTGAGAAGATTTTGTGGCTTCATTTTATTTTCTTATCTTTTCTTTTTTTACGGAAGGGGATTTTGGAGACTTGATGTTCAATATTCTAGAACTAAAATTCAAGATGGTATTGCATCATGTTCTTTGAGAGTTAAATGGAATTCAGAAAGGGTTTGGTTTATGTTTATAGGGATTTTGGAGACTTGATGTTCAATATTCTGGAACGGAAATTCAAGATGTATATGTTTGTGAGTTTTTCAAGATGGTATTGCATCATGTTCTTTGTGAGTTTAAGTTAAATGGAGTTCAGATAGGGTTTGGTTTAAATATATAATAACTTTTTTAAAATCTCGTTTTAGATTCTAAATTTTTTTATATGACACTCTGAGGTTGAAACAATTTTTTAACTAAATAGTTTTAGGAAAATTTCAATTAGTAATAGTTATGATCATAAAGTGTTACTTAAAGTGTTATGTACTATGACATTATAGGTTCAAATACCTTAGATTTAGTCATTTCTCAATTGCTAATTTTTCTAAACACCAAAAAAACAAAATGTAAAAAGCTAATGTTCTTTACCTCATTATATGTTGTTTAGCTTTGTTTGCTTTGTTTATGCTTAAGTTGATTTATCAATATAGATATTATTGTATTTTTCATAATGTGAAAAAATAATATTCTTTACCTTAGTAATTGTTGTCTAACTTTGTTGTGCCTTGCTTTCTGCCTTAGTTATTTCACATATCCTTACCCCTTTCTTATCTATTTCACTTCAAAATATGTCATTTATTTCACTTCAAAATATGTCATTTATTATTTACCTTATTATTTGTTGTCTAACTTTGTATTGTGGTCCAAGTTATCTAACACATTTTTACTCCCCTTTGTTACCTATTTCACTCAAAAATATGTATTTGCCCTTTTGTCATGTACTTCACTCAAAAATATGTATTTGCCCTTTTGTCATGTACTTCACTCAAAAATATGTATCTTAGATCTCAATCAAAATCCAATATACTTCAAAATTTTTGAGATTTTAGGATTTGGGAATTGATTGAATAACACATTATAGAATATAGAGGATTTATCATGGAAATACAAATAAGAAATATAAGGCTTTCTTGGTTCAAAGAATCTCATGCAACCGTGGATTACAAATCATGCTTATTTAAGGTTATATTATGCCAATAATTCAAGGCTAAAAGAAAGAGTACCACCCTTGATCTACTTTTGATACACTCATAGGCAAACATTAGTGTATAACAAATATTTTTAATTTCTCTTAATTATGACCTAGTAATTAGCAATGGTTTCCTTTTATTTAGAACAAAGACATTCCGTTCATTTTTAAGGTGATCTATTGTTGTAGGTATTGTAGCAAGCTTCTCCTTCTTCTACATAAGAATATTGGATTTGGTAAAGGCTACATTGGTTGGGATGAATTATCCTTCTCCACACAAACACGAATACTAGATCTTCATTGTCAATTGGAACAATATCTCTTTCATTGTTGCAAGTTTAGAAACTTCCCAAATTGATCTTCAGTTCCTTAATGGACGAATTGTCTATGATTCCAAAATGTCAAATCAACACAAATCAAAAAATACTATTTTGTTACCTTGTTGAGTGCTTGAGCCCTTATTTGGGTGGAAATGTTGGTTAATTCTTTGTAATTAGATTCAAGCAAAGTCTCTTCCTTCCTCACCACAGATCCCCTTAGCATGAACCAAATAACCAACATTGTGAAACCTAGTAACTGTAACAATGAAACCCAATATCTATCCATCTTGTGGAATTTTAAAGAATGCTCAATTAATTGCAATGCCAAAGGACCAAAATTCTACTATGGCATCCAATTATCTTCCTGTCAAGCTTGTCTAGTTTTTCCTTCAACTTCCTCAAATGCCAATAATCACTAGAAGTTGTTTTCATTTTGGCCTTTTTTTGCTTGTAATGTGGCAACCTCGCATTCATTGTAGATTCATTAAGGCTTTTTCATTGTTGCATAGGCCCTTTTGTGCTTGCCACATGTTATGTGGTTGTTGGTGGTAGGTGTCCCTTCTAATCCTTGTAGGGTGCATTTTCCTTTACAAGAAAACTCTTGGCAAATTTGTCTTATCTAATGGATTAAGAATTTTGTGGATTTCTAAATGCAATACAGGTCCCATTGTAATGTCGTCAAGTTTCACAAAGGATCTCCTTAATGGATATTTTGGGTAGCTCCAGGAAAAACCTCAAATCTAAGGGAGTGGAATCTTTGAAGTGTCCCCCTAGGTAGTCTAGGAGAGATCCTTATGGTGGTCACACCTTTTATTGCAATAGAGACTTAGTTGGGACTACCCTATTAGGGTTTGGGTAACTCCACAAAATCCCGAACACTAAGGTGAGTCCTCAAGTGTAGTTGGGTTTTTCATGGACCTTCCCTAATGTAGGGTTGAGGCAAAATATATCAAACCCTTGGTACTAAGCTTTGGTCTCTATACCCCACATTAAAATTTATCTAAGCATTGTCTACTACACAATCATTGTTAGCCTCATCACGTTGCCACATCATTGAATGTACATCAAGAATGAAAAACAAGTGTTCTTTAGCACATAGATTAAAAATGAAACACTTATCCATTCTGGCTCTTTGAGGATCAAATTTGGATCAACTATCAATAAATATTGATTGAATCTATTATTGCTAGCTATGATAGCTTGTTAGCTATTATTGCACCAAGAGGTTCTTTCTATAACACAAATATGAGTCATGTATGCACTGCTTATGTCACATATGAAGCTTGTCGCTATATTCAAAGTGATTGATAATGCTTGCAAAGATGTCTCTTCTCTCCACTCAATAATTATACCAGCTCAAAATAATGTTTTATTGTAAGAGTATTTTGGATTAGTAGAGGTTAAAAGGAGGCACTATCCATATTTTGATTTTGTACTAGTCTTCATTTTCTCTTTTAAGGTATGCCATATCTTGGTGTCTTGGCATATCCATTTAAGATAATAGCATTCCTTCTCTCCCCTTTCTCTTCTACCTTGTTCAATTTTCATGATGACATTCAACATAGTAATGGAAGAACACTTAAATATGATCCTTGTATTTATCTAGAAGCAATGAATCACGAATTTTGTCCTTCACTAGACTATTATGGCTTTGGGTTGGTTTTTAAGGGGAAGTGTATTTAGAACTATCACAATAGGTATCTTGTAGAGTGAGTAGTTTGGTCGGATGTGGCCCTTCTATCTCAATGCTTAAATATGGTGTTTCATCTCCTCATTCTTCAAAAAAGAGTATATTTATGTAATGCTATTGGGAAAAGGGGCACTTGATATCAAATCAATCGCATGAAACACCAAACATTATAGAGGAACTCTTGTAGGTGATGTGAAGTTGTCTTTGTAATTGTCCACTAGTTAATCCTCTCTCTTTATCACATGGAGAGAGCCTTTACAAGGGCCTTGGATTTCAATGTAATAATTTTATCTTCTCTCTTTGATTTAACCATGAACATAAAAATTATCCTAGATGGAGATCTTATTTCACTACATTACTTATTATCTCTAGGATAGACTATAGTAGTTGGTGTTACCTCTACTATCAAGTAGAGTTATTCTCCACAAGTAACATCATGATCCTTCCACATAAATAGCTATTATAAGTGAACATCAAAAACTTCAAGAATGAAAACAACGGAAAATGAGTAATTTTTAAGGGCTAATGTTGTTTTGCAAGCAACATTGATGATTGGCATAGTTGTCACAGCCTCGCCCCAACGAAACAATGGTGTATGGATAGGGATATGAATTCCTTAGGGGATTTATCTTCTTATTCGCCTCTTCTAAGATCATATTCTTTTGGACATCATTGTCAACATTGAAATGCAAATGCATCCCTTTCACCCATATATGTGAGAGGAAGAGGCACTCACCTACCTCGAGCTCCTCTAATTTGTTAGGTTGGCCTTTGTCATAGGAACAATGAGTTCCGCATCAATAATTTGATTTTTCTTATCCATGTAATCCATAAACATTGAGCTGAATTAGAATTTGAGGCTTTCATCTCCAACAATAAACATTGTCAAGTATGACAATTCTCATTGTTGTGCCATATCATTTGATTATATCAAAATATTTTTCCCATGTCCTTCAACTTCCCATTCCTCATCTTTGTATGTTGGACTTATTTTCTTGAAATTGGTTATCATTCTATATTCTTTATTTTTAGAGCTAGGTTTGAATTTACCATTCTACCATTTTTTCTCTCAATATTGACAACGTAAAAATGAGTGAAGCCCAATGAAAGGATGTCCATAGAATCCATTTTTGTTTGGATGTATTTATGTAGGATGTTGTATTATTCTAGAATGAAGCTCTACTAAGATTATAAAATACCAAATTCTATACATGGGATATGAAAGGTGTCAATGTGCTCCACTATAAACTAGGATTTGTCTTGGCAAGAGCTTATTCAATTCATATAATATTGGTCTTCACAGTTTCCAGCAAGTTAATATGCCTTTGTCGGGGAATCAACAAAATCAACCATGATAAATAAATTTCAAAATCATCTCTAACATGCTACAAAAAGAATCCCATTAATATTTAACATGGGTAAGGGTTTTTACCACCATGAAAATTATCATCTCACCATTAGAACCTCATTTGAATAAAGGAATAACCCTTTAGAATATTTAAACAAATTTTCAAAGTTTTCGCATTTATGTGTCCTCCAAAGGGATATCAAAATTACTCCAAACAACGGGACACCACAATTAACTTGTACTTTGAAGGGTGTCATTTGTCCAAAATGACTACTTTTTGAAGGGTTCTTTCATCATTTTGGGGTTTTTTTAAATGATATAGAAGAAATGACCCATTAACTCATTCACTATTTCTCAAGAGATTTCTACAACAACATCTTGATATATGATCTCTTGCTCCATCATATTTATTTACTTTGACTACCATGGGAGTCCACTTGGGTTGGAGAAGATATGCTTCACCAAGATTAGTTAGTTCAAGGCCCAAGTCCCTATATCATAATCTTGTTGGGGACGTGCACAAAAAATCATAAAAGACTAGGGATTTATAATGTTATTGATCTAGACTAAATTGAGACCAAGGAACATGAAACCTTTTATATAGAACACAAATCGTGTCTTGAGAGCAAAGTGTTACAATGAAAACCAATTTCTAAATTAAAGGAATGAAATGAGGAGAAGCATTTCAAGTATAGAACTGTGAAATAGTTAGAATGATGGTTTTTTTATCTCTAAAAAGATGTGTGATGACTATGCTCCTTTGTAAAAAGGCCATAACAATACTTATAATGTGATATATATCATATTGTCATTAGCCTTCAAAGGAAAAATCCCAATGATCCAAAACCTTAACAGTAAGATTTGAGTGTGTAAATAATGTGTGCCCTAGAGAATCTAGTTAGTGAATCAACTTCTTAGGGCCATAAATTTTACATACAAACTCTATTTTGGGTGTTTTTAGACTACTACAAAACTATTTTGAGCTCTATGTGTCTCAAATCCATAATTTTCATGAAAAAAAAGGTCATCAAAATCAATGAAAGGGCATGGGAAGGGCCTAAAAAATGCCCCAAAATTTTGAGGCATACAATTTGTTTTCAAATATACCAAGGTTCACGGCCACTTTTTAGATAATGGTAGACCTAAAAGGCCACTTGATCGAGAGTAATTAAATAATATTTGAAATTTTGTCGAAAAAATATGTTCATGTTGCTCTTGTTTCTCTTATTGAGTTTATCCCTTGTTCACTGAAGTTCATGATATCAAATGGCCCAAGGTTTCATTGTCAAGAAAAACCTAAATACCTTTACACATTTTTTTACCTATTTATCTTAGTAGTATAATGAGAGTTTGTCCATCATCATTTTCTAGTATTAACCAAGTCCCTCTACCAAGTTTGACCGAGAAAGGACATGCTTGGATTGTTGTGATTGTTCATATTTTCACATATGTTAAGGTTGATTTTCTATTAGTTTCTAGGTTGAAGAGGGAAACTCATGAAGAAGATCCATTCAACCAGGTATTTTTTTCTTAGGAGAAGTTGTCCTAATGTAATATATTGTTCCAAGTGCTTAGGGTGACCTTTATTATTCACTAGCATTAATTTTTCATTTTTATTTAATGTTGTCATTTCATATACCCTATTGCATGATAGATAATTGGTACCTCAATGTCACCACCCCCATATCTTCTCTAATGAAATCATTCCACTTGAATATTTCAACTCACATGTCTTTGCTCAAAGTATTAGAACCTACAATTAGGCTTTTTTGTCAAGAAAAACCTAAATACCTTTTACATTTTTCTACCTATTACTCTTGTTAGTACAATGAAATTTTGTTCATCATCATTTTCTACATGTTTTATGTAGAAGGGACATGATTGGATTATTGTGATCGTTCATATTTTCACCTATTCTAGGGTTGAGTTTCTACTAGTTTATAGGTTGAAGATAGTTTCCCATGAAACTCATGAAGAAGATCTATTCAATTAGGTAGTTTTTTTCTTGGGGGAAGTCATCCTATGTAATCTATGGACCCTAAGTCTGTAGGGTGAACCTTCTTGTTCACTAGAATTCATCATTCATTTTTATGTAATGTTGTCATTCCATATCTACCCTATTGCATGATAGAGAATTGGCATCTAAGCATCACCACACTCATATTATTTCTAATGAAACGATTCCACTTGGAGATTTCAACTCCTATTTCTTTGCTTCAAGTAATAGTACCTACAAGGAGGCTTATTTAGCTTCATTTCCTCCATCTACCATTTTTCTTAGAATTCCCATAGACATCATTAAAAGTAACTTTGTTGGTTGGTAATGAAGATTGGTTCCAATGGTTACTAATATTGCTAGCTCATGTTGTTTCTCGCCTTCAACCTCTAACAAAAATTTAGATGAGATCTCGACATGGCATCCTCGGAGGGGATTTATCCCTTGCTAGATGAGGCTTCACCCTTGCAAGCTGTTGTATCTGCTCTCTGAAAAAAATCCTAGGTCCAAAGAATAATAAGTAAGATTTGTGAAGAAGGCTAACACCATCCCTTCAGTAGTTCTCCTGACAGGGTTTTGAAGAAATTCATTTGCCTTTTCAGATTGAGATCTAGCAGAGAAGCTTGCTAGAATGTGGTCATCCCTACAATCTATGGAAGTATGGATGGAGAAATATGGAAGCCTATGATGAAAGGAAATATTGGAAAATATGTTTAAATGGCTTATTTTCCTTATTCTTTGAATACAAGGAAGATAAATATGTGTTCTTCCAAGATGGACCTTATCTTTTTGGATCTAGAGGGATGTAACTGAACAAATGGATGTTGGACTTTGATCCAAATGATGATATCTCGAATGTTGTTTCTATATGGTTCAAGCACCCTATGTTATGACTTTCTTGCTAGAGTGATTATTGCTTGCGTGTTATTAGAAATGGGATGAGGAAATACTTGGATGGGGCTTAGCCTAAAGGGTTCCAGCTTGCATGCCCCAAGATCTGTGTAGAGGTGGATCTAGAGAAGGGTTTGTCCTTAGAAATAAAAATTACACGACGAGAATGGACTCACTGTCAGAGTTTAGACTATGAGAAACTATTATTGAAATGTAGATATTTCCATGAGTATGGCCATTTTACAAGAGATTGCAAGAAGGCACAAACAGGAAAAGATAAAGAGACATGAGCAAGGTAAGAAGAGAAATGGAATACCCAGAAGAAAGGTGGAATAAAGGGGAAATCGACAACTACTAAAACCCAACTTGTATAAGGTAAAAATGTGCCCTTAACCTCAACAAATCCATTTAAAGTTCTGCAAACAAAGATAGAAAATGAGCAGGATGAAACCACACTAAGCACAAGGGAAGGGGCTCTAGAAGAGGACATTATAAATCATGATATAGAAGAGGGAGAAATAAAATACCTAGAGAAAGCTCCAGATGTGGAAAAACAAGGTAACATGTAACCCCTAGATTCAGTTGTTAATGTGTCTCAAAATACAATAGAGGGTAATATTGGAAGCCTGATACCCAAGTCTAGAAATACTTCAAGTGGATCACCAAATCATAAAGGAGATCCCAAAGGATAATTACATGCAACATGATTCAAATCTTAAGCTGGGAAAATGAGGGTAGCATTCAAGAGACTGTGAGAAAAAAAAAAGACCACAAGATAAACAAAGGTAGAACAAAACAAGAAATTGGGAAATCAAATAGTAATTATGGATATTCTCAATCCAGTAATGCCCAAGGAATTGGAAGCATCAAAAGCAGGAGGTAAATCCCAAACCCCCTCAAAAAATGATGAAGATGTTGTCATGTAATAAAAGGGGTTTGGAAAGCCCCACAAAATCCATGTTGATAAAGATATAGTGAAATAAGAGCACTCATGGAATCTTTTACTCCAAGAAACCAAGCTTGAAGAAAACAAACTCTCATATAGACAAAAATTTCTAGCATGATAGCATTGGAATCGCTCAAAGCTCTCGTGAAGCCTTTAGTGAATTAGGTATGTTTTTTTAGATTTCAAATTTCTATGGGCTATGTTTATAATAAGATGATTCCAATTCTCCATGGTGTAGTTTGAATTTTTTCAATGTTTCAAATCCCAATAGGGATCGATCTTTAGGGAAAAGAATGAATGAATGAAAGAAGAGACAAATGACCAAAAGGAAAGATGAATAAATATATAAAAAAACAAAATTAATAATTAAAAAGAGCTGACAGAAAACCTAAAAATTATCAAACCCAAATAATGCATTTAAAAATAAATAATAATAATTAAGTATTTACATTGACAAGCTCGAAGGTTATTTAGAGGAAGCAGGATGTGATGTCACAATCTTAGCTGGGCTAGTCATCATCCTTCTTCTCTATGCTGACGATATTGTTCTCCTCACAAGGTGTCCATCTGATCTTGATAAGCAGCTTAGGCTTCTTAAGGATTTCTGCTCTACCATGGGTATGACTGTTAGCACTGAAAAAACAAACGTTATGATTATCAAATCTAAGAAGGACACCTACGCTAATTTTATGTATGACAATAATAACTTGGAGGAAGTATATTCTTACAAGTACTTAGGAATTGATATTCATCACAAGCTCAACTGGAACTATAGCATTGAGAAAAGGATTAATGGGGGTGAAAAGCTTACTTTGGCATTGAAAAATTTGTAAAAGGACAAACCGTAATAATGTGGATAAAAGAAGTCCTCTTTGAAACTTTAGTCACTCCTGTTATCTTATATGGATGTGAGGTTTGGGGTTGCAGCATCTCTAGAGAATCCTAGAGAAATATTGAGCAAATCCAGAAGTGCTTTATAACGTATAACCTGAAAATTAAAAGCGATACACCCTACCCTTTTCTCCTTATAGAAGTAGGTCTTTCCCCTATCGAAAGCATAGCTATGACTAGGCTTCTGTTGTGCAAGCACAAGCTCAATAACGTAGGAGATCATAGACTTCCCAAGCTAGATTTAAATTCCAGGCAAAACCATCTAAGGCTCAAATGGGGGTGGTATAAAGACATGAGAGCCTGGATAAATCACTGGGAGATCAACGAGAATGATGCACTGCAAAACATTAGTAACATTAAAAATATTGTTACTTCTAAGTTCAAAGAAAAAATGTGGTGTGAGAAAGATTTAGCGGCTAAAAGAAAATTAATTTATTATAAGAAGGTCATCAACCCCACCTTAGAAGATCAAAAGTATCTCTCTGTTTTAGCTAGCTCAAAGAAGAAAATTAATTTAGCAAAGTTTAGAATGAACTCTCATGAACTCCATAGTGAAACAAGTCGTTGGGCAGTTCCTAAAACACCATGGATGGAAATAATTTGCCATCTCTGTGATAATAGGAACATTGAGGATGAAAACCACTTCCTCTTAGAGTGCCCCGCATACAACCACATTAGATCTCAGTTTCATAATCTTTGTCACAATACTAACCTTCCTAGCCTTTTATGAAGTCAAAATTATAGTGAGCTTGGGAGGCTTCTCTCCAAGCTTTTTGAGCATAGAAATAAAATATTAAATCAAACTAAATAATTTGTTTCTTTAGCTCCAATAGACCAAAGTTTGGTCTCAGTGGACATTAACCACCACCACCATCATCATCATCATTAATAATAGTTTTATTTATTTAATAATAATTACTTATTTATTCATTATCATAAATAAATAATTATTACTATAAATAAATAATCATTAATAATAATAATCTTATTATATTAATAAATTTCTATTTAATAACAAAATCATCAAAAAATTTATTATAAACTCACTAACATAATATCAATCTAAAGAAAACAGAAAAAAATAATTAATTTATAATTAAGGGAATGAAGTAAAATTAACTAAACAAGAAAATGAATAAATTTATTAATTTTTAATATATTAATAATGTTATTTAGTCACTAAATAATTAAAATAATTTATAACATGTAATAAAATAATTATTATGCATAAATAATCATATTTAATAATGAATTAATTAATGATTCATAATAAATATAATTATTTAATCACTAAAATAGAACCCTAAGAAAGGTTTGGAATTGTTAATAATCCATATAATATAATCTAATCAAATATAATATAATCTAACCCTTGGGAAGCAGAACCAAAAGAATTAATATGTTTGATTAGAGAAATCCAATTTCCACTAATTTTGTTTTCCTCATCTCTATTGAGATTATGTGGATACTTCATAATTTCAAGCGCTTCTATGATTTTTATCTTTTGATGGTGTTCCTCTTTGGTGATATTCTTGGCACTTTCTAAACAAACATGATGCTTGGTCTTCGAGGAGTGCTCTGCGAGAGTTGAAGAGTGTGATCTTCCACATGGAGCACATGGAGCCATATTGTAGCATGATTAGATCGCTTTCTAATGCACAATGTCTGGATTCCAAAAGGGATAGGTTGTTGCTCTTCAATCTTGGCAGAAGGTGAGATAAACCATAGACCTATCCCATTGTTGCTTGATCATGTGGAATACCTAGGCCCAACCCATTTTGATTTAAACCAGGATGGCTAAAGGAGGAAGGAGTCATACAAAATTTAAGAAAGCATGGAAAATTCAAGTGATTGGATCACCCACCTTTATGTAGAAATAAAATATGATATCGGTGAAGCAAGCATTAAGGAAGTTGGAAAAATATAATTATCAACCCCCTGTGAAAAAGAGAATTTAACTAATTAAATAAATTGAAAGTCATCAAAGTTTGATTGGAAGGAGAAAGGTGGAGGCCTGACATCTGGATAAAGAGAAGGATCTAACAAGATAAATATATTCATCAAGTAGACAAGAAGAAGAATTATGGAGGTTGAAATCCTAGAGTTTATGGTTGTAATAAGGAGATCAAAACACTACATTATTTCATAATAAGTAAAATTCTAGGGAGATGAAAAACCGATTAAAGAAGATAGCCACCGATGAAAGGCTAAAACTAACATACTTTGCATATATTGAGCAGAAAGCCTTTTTTCACTTCTTGGCCCTTTATAAAGAAAATAAGGGCACATATATGGAAAAATATTAGGAGTTTCTTCAATTTGTTCCCTTTGTTTTCTCATAATCATCCAATGAAAAACTAATCAAAGAAATAAAGGAATCAGAGGTTATGGATGCAATATGGTCTCTAACCTCGACAAGACCCCTAGCCTAAATGGATTCTTTGTATTCTTTTAGAAATCCTTATGGCTTATGATTAAAAAATATTTGTTGAGAATATTAAATGGAACACAAAGGAAAGAAAAGATTGGGGGTAGCATAAACTCTTTATTTCTTGCAGTTATCCCCAAAGAGTCGAATCCTTTGAACTTCTCTAGATTTAGACATGTCTCCCTTTGTAATGCTTCCTAAAAAATTCTCACAAAAATTATAGTGACTAGATTGAAGATAACCTTAGATGATCTCAGAGAACCAAGGAGGCTTCGTTCAACAAAGACAAATTATGGATAAAATTATTCTTGTGCAGCAAGAAATCCATTCCAGTAAAGAAGTAGATCCAGGAGTAGTCATCAAATTGGAAATGTTAAACACATTTTATTGTTGGATAAGGTTGTCATTGATGTCAATATGATGTCATGTATAACATTGTTGAAGCTAGCCCTATGTGTCATTGATGATGGAAATCCCTAGAAGTCAACAAGTCCTTGCATGCATTTATAAAACTCTAGCATTATTGTAGAACTAACCTTCTGTTGTACTGTTCAACAACCCCCCTTTTATTGATTTAATAGTTTATATTCTATTAATAAATGGGGACCCTTTATAAAAAATCGTCCAAAAAAAACTAGCACTTAAGCACTTTCTTTTTAAATTATTAGAAATAAGTTGTTAAATAATATAAGATATCAAGTCAAATCCCTTTATAACTAATCAATTCTTGCTTTATCGCATATCGCTGGATCATGTGTGTCCAAGGTTAATTAACAATCAGGATTCACGAATTGTGATGAAAGGGATAATCGTAATAAACTTAGGATATCATTGAACTTTCCATTTAAAAATAAGACCTAAGGTAATTATTGTAGAATAAAGTGCCTATCGCAATCACACATCGATATTCACGAAAAGCACAACTAACAAAGCCTTTTGGAATATGCGAATTGCGATAATGCGGCATAGCAAGGCAACACTTATCGCATCGCAACACTCTACTTAAAGGCCAATATTGTGAACTATGAAAAGTTTGCAAAACACGATATAACCTAGACCCGATGAAAGTATGCGATAAATATTATAAACTGTAGTAAAGGTCGATACTTAGTAAAAGGTCACTTTACGCAATAAATATTCATTTAATAAAAATGCACTTAAACGATAAAAGGTATGCCGCGCACCTCGCATCTCATGGAATTCTAAACAAATCCAAAAAACACACAATTGAAAATGCGATAATTCGATTTGCGATATTGAGATAATCTTATCGTAATCACATAATCAACATGTCACACTTTAAACTGGTCACCTTAAAGTTTTTCCTTTCCTGTTTCCGATGAGATGGCTTAAATGAGTAATAAAGGCCATGATAAAAGATCTTATTGTGTACTTAATAATTTTTAATGGAATTTATGTTTAAAATGGCTCGACTTGATTTGATATCTTTCATCTACATTTTCGAATAAAATTTCCTTTCTTGTCACCTTTCGGAGTTAACTGTATCATTGAATTCTCACTATCATTTTCACTTTGTGTTTATCCGATAATTTCCATTGCTCCATTTCATGGAACCTCCGAAGAAAACAACGTTGGAAAAAATGGCAAAGAAGGAAAATCTTCTACATCAGAGAAATTGGATATGATACCACTTTTCTCTGATACCACCCGCAGCAAAGACGAAAGAACCGCATCATGGGAAGCTATGTATAACCTACTAGAAGAAGAGAAACCCAGGCCATTGGTAACAAAGGCCACGACTGATGCCTAAGAATCATCTAACACGTCCTATTTTGAAGCAACATGTTCATTTTTTCACTGAATAGCTACGAGACATAAGATATTACCATACACAGATATGGTAAAATGGTTAATTGATGATGTAGATGTCTCGGACAGAAATTTCAAGAATAAGAGAAAAGAGATCATGGGGTCCTTCACACTAGACAATCTGCGACAAATGTATTAGCTACCAAAGCCTCAAAATCTCTACAAAAAAGAGTTCCTTCAACATTTCACTAAAGAGAACAAGGACCTGTTTGCTGTTACAAAAACCTGGAGGTCAGGTGGAGGAAAATTCAAATGGGATAAATCTGGTATGTACACAATAACATCCCTCTCTTCCCCTCATAATTTCGCAGCATTGATGATGTGTAGGTTGTTTGGTAAAGTCGATAGAACCAAATTTTCAATGGAGTGGCTCCCATTAATTGATGCGGTAGTTAACACACAAATTATGAAATGCAGTAAGATTTTATTAGAAAATTTAACAAAATCCATTATGGAATATAGGCAGAAGAGAAGTGTTTCTTTAGGATTTTTCCCCCTTTCTTTATGAGTGCTTTTGTTATGGACGCCATTTGTTTTTGTTCTCAGTTTCCAAACATGGGATGGAAGTGGATTGTACAAAACCCACTTCCCATCCATGTATACCATAAAATTTTGTGGGATTCTCAATTCCATCCCCATTTTTACAAAATATGCCTAGGTGTTATGCCACCTATTCATAAAAATTTTTTTGATAGAACAACCCCTAGGTTTTCTGAAGAGGCCAAAGTAGACATCTTGCCAGTTTCTAGATGGTTCAGTGAAGAGACATTCACTTACATTAGAGTTTTTTGGAGCACTGCTTCTCTGCATGTCCTCCATATTATGTCCCAGACAAGCTATTGGCAAGAGAAATAGCTTACCAGACAATAGGGGAGGTTGGTTTAACCAAAGGCTTGATAGAACAGAAGAAAGCCATTTTGCTAGCCTTTCGATTACAATCTGGTGCTTTCATAATACATGACTATGGGCATGCAGTAAAAGAAGTAGATATTATTATGTCTCTAAAATTGCACACAGTTCTAGGGAGACAGTATGATCCAAATCAAGTTGCTAAAGAATTTACCACTATGGTTGAATTCAAATAGTTTTCTCATTAAGAGGATGCCTTTGATGACCTCTTTCAAGGAGCAAAAAAAATTGCGCAAGTCCTACATCCAGCATCATTACAGTTAAGCCTAGAAGATATTAATGCTTTTCATGTATATAGGATAGGAGACTGCTAAAGGTACCATTGGACCTATTACAGATTGAACCAATAAGAGAACCAACTCCTAGCATAAGCTTGGAGGGAAGTTCAAAAGAAAATTATGATGAGTAAAACTAAGAGAAGTCAACTCATGAGTCAGGACACTCAAGAAAACAATCTCAGAATGGAGGAGGAAATACAAATAAAGACTCTGAGAAAGATATAGCTGGAAGTACTGAGGAAGTGGCCAAACAAGCCTTGGCAAAGAAGCAGGCAAATGTTGCTTCTATTTCATCTCAAACAAGTAAGGTCTTTGTCATTAACCCAGAACAGGAATGAGAGCATTTCAATAAGAAGCTCCAAACAGACACAAATATTGAGGAAGCATCTGATTTTCAAACCCCCAAGCACACTCAACACAAAGAAAATCCAGAATCAATAGAGCAAGGGGCTACAGGTATTCTAGATATTGAGGTTATTCTTGCTTTTCCTACTTCTGAAATTGTCTTGAGAATTGAAGAGATACCTCCATTAGATATATTCTACAATCCTACTCATAAGGCTATAGTTAAAAGACAAAGGAAGAAAAGGAAACTAGACACCGTAGGTGTTACAACTCTATAGAATGAACCAATGCATGTTGTGTGGAAGGACACTCCTATTGACCCATCAGAGAATCTCACAAAGCTATCACAGTTTACAAGAGCTTATTCCACAGCAACCATCGATAAGGAAACGAAAGTCTGAATGTTGCTAAAAGAAAATGGTGCAACCCTAAGGCTACACAACATATATACCTTATCGGGACTTAACTTTCCCTTATTAATGACCCTTTAAAGTTCTATGCGACATATAAGCGTCGAAAGCATTTTACAGGCATCCAGCCTTAAAACCTCCAAATGGATCAAAAACTTGTAAACTCCCACTCGAACTTCACTCCCTTTGAGTCTCAGGAACCTTCTTCTTCCATTGATCTATAGGCTTACCTTTAGCTTGTATAAACCATGCTCCCTAACTACAATGACTGCTCCATTGGAGTTAAAGCCTATGGATATGAGTATGATTTTCCCATCTCAAAATATCACCTCAAATCCCTTTTTCTTGATCAATGACACAAAAACATGTCGTTTTTGAGCTCTGATACCCACAATACACAATAGAAAAATTTTGAGGTAATAAATGGGCCTAAAAAAAAAAACTCTACACCAAAAAACAAATGTATAAGAACCAATAGGATTCAATATGATGATTTCAACCATGGGGGATGATTCCATAGGGGCTTCACTAGGGGAGAAATACCATACCACGTGGGTTCACATTGGGGGATATATATTGAGGAAAAAGTGGCATAATATATTGGGGGTAAAAGGTTTTTATATTGGCAGTTATAAAAAATAGAATTCAAAGTTAATGGAAAAATATAAAGGGGTATAAAAAAATGTTAACGAAAAAATGGACACCTACAATATTTAGTGAAAGTATGGGGTTTTTTAAATTGGGAAGGTGTATTAGGTTCGTATTGGGGTTTAAATAATGTGATTTTTAGAGGTATTTTCCAATATGTAGTCAAATTAAGGGTTTTTTTTAGTATGCCACAAACACACGTGATATGTCAGAGGTTCACTGAGTGAAGCCCCCATGCATGATTCACCATTTTTGGAGTAAAAAGGTAAAAATATATAGATACAACTATTATTTCAACTCGTATTTTCAACTTCTCCCTATGTTTTTACTCAAATTTCCAGCAGGATCACTCATTGGATGCATAATTTAATTTTTCATCCAAGGAGTACCCATGTTGAATACTTTCGATGGACCCTACTACATGAAAAATGTGAAATACATGAAAAATATGTGTTCAATCACATTTTTTCATGTAGTAGGGTCAATCAAAAGTATAGAATGTGGGTACCCCTTGGTTGCAAAATTAAATTACGCATCCAATAAGTGCTCCAAATGGAAATTTGAGTAAAATCATAGGGAGATAAGTTGAAAATATGAGTTGAATAAGTAGTTTTTTTATTTCTTTCCCTCCAAAACTTGATGAGGTAATCTAATCTTATTTTATTATTTCCACTATTAATTTATCATATTCCTTAGGAGGCCCATTTTAGACCACAAAATTTCTATAATTTCTTGAACTTGTAGCAGCCCACCTGACTCCACCCTTAATGGAACAACACCTAACCCATAGACAACTTTTTAACTCTTATCGCCAACCTCCGTGTGCAATTTTGAGTCCCATTCAGTTAGAGTCTTAAAAAATTCTCCCAAACCTATCATTTGCTTCAATGCTTAGCTATCGACGTACCATTCCCTCTCGTCAATGGTACCCTTGGATAAATGACAAACTAAAGCTAAGTCTTCCTTGATCCTTCTTGAGAATTCATCTATCTCACCTAAATATGTAGCAACCATAGCTATATCCTTCTTCTTCTCATTATCTCCCTTCTTCTGACATAGAAATTTACTTGCATAATGATCATGCTCATCATATGTGTAAAAATTCAACTTTCTCAAGTCCTTCTTTTATTTTCCCTTCATCTTTCCTGTGAGAACCACGTTACCTTCATTAGACTTCTTACGAAGTTCCTCATCCTGTAGTTCTTCTTGGATGAAGTTGGTGTAGTGTTTTCTTCTTAATGATGTATGAAAAGAACCCACTTAAGATTGTGGATGACAGACAATCTAAACAATAGAAATGATTGCTAAGCATTGTAGATCTACAACTATTGATAGAAACAAAACCTGCCAAAGTTATAATCTATGCTACGATCATAGTTAAGCAGTGAGACAAAGAGTGATAACCCCAAGCATCCAATGGAAACTAGATGTTATGAAACCAGCTCAAGAAAAGATAGAAAAGATAGATCAACACCTTAGATATCAACCTCTTCGAGGGGGCAACCTCCTTTACATTACATAAATGAATAATTCTTGGATGATTCAAATGACAAAACCCCCTTTCTATATATAGGAGTCTAAGGAGTCACAATATAATCTAGCCGACCTAACAATAATAATATAAAG
>APFE030641626.1:7500-65098 GCA_000404065.3 Pinus taeda | reverse complement strand
CAATATAATCTAGCCGACCTAACAATAATAATATAAAGCCACAAAAATAACAATAGAGGGATTCTATGGGGCACAGTGTTAACAATATGGGGGCAATAGGGGCACAACAATATTAATAAGGGGTATAACTACAATAGTAATGGGGTAATCACTAGTATTATAGGGACCCAACACTAGATATGTAAAGAATAATTTTATAATAACACCTATGAAGAGAACATATAAATGTTACCAACACCCTCTATGGGATGGGTTCTTGGCAATCCTCAAATGGTTTCAGCTTCTCTGGAGTCTCTCTCCTCTATAATGCATAAACCCAACAAAAATATGGTGTGCGACAATGAAAATAATGAGAGTTACAATAGTGAGTGCAACAATGAAAATAATCAAAAGTGAATAATGAATGGAAAACCCTTCTATATATAACAAAATATTGAGTTATCCTCGAATAATGAGCAATAATAAAATATTATTGATCTCATTCTTGGAATAACACTCAAAGTATTTTATTATATTTGTTTAGGAGGGAAAAAGTATTTAAACTTTTATTTAGAAATAATAAATAAATAAATATTTATTTTATTATCTCAAGGAATTAGTTAAGGAATAACAAACAAATAATGATTTATTTAATTATTCCTAAGGTATTTAGTCAAATTTAACAAAGAATAACAGTTAATTAATGATTAATTAGTTATTCTTATAGGAAAAATAGGAAAAATAATGATTTATTTTTTTATTTTTCATGATTGGGTCAAATTTAACAAGGAATGATAATAAAACAGTGGTTTAATTAATTATTCCTAGAAGGAAATCAAATAAATAATGATTTATTTAATTATTCTTCATGGGTTTGACTATAAATTACTTAAAAACGGTGGTTTATTAAGTAATTTCTCAGAGTGAAAGCAATTTTACTATGGTAAAATTGGCTTTACATGGTGTACATTGATCCATCTAGTCAATTAGATTAGATGATCAATTTTTTGGTGATAACATATTTCTCCCCAACATACGAGTGTTAGGAGAAAAATGTATTACCAAAGTACGTTGTGAAGACACAATCACTTAGACAACATAGAGGAGTAAAGTAGAGAGAGAGAGAGAGAGACCAATGAATCTAAATTTGAAAGAGGATAGGGACAGAGGGGGCGAGACTAATGCAAGTATCCTCTTACGTTTTGGTACCGAACCTCAATGAGGTGGGGGAGGTGTACCCATACCCGCCGAGATAAATTACTACAAAAATAATGTTTTGCCCAGACATATAAAACTAAGAAATGACATACATGTTGAATGGTACATGACATGTTGGCATAGCAGAGCCAGAAAGTAATACAATTTGTCCCATATAAATAATGCACCTAGAAAAAACATGAGGCAAGACTGAATACGATAATATCTGATTACATGAGATTCAAAGCCCCTTCCCTCAAAAAATGGGTGGGAAGGAGGGTAGAACAACCGGAGACGCCCTGCTGAACAAGGAAGGGCTCTGCAAAAATTGAATGGATCATCTGGAGGAGACATGTATACAATGAACATTGTGATCGGTAGGAACTGAAGCCATCAACCCTGTGGAACTGCATCTAAGGCTGTAGCATAGTTGGTATGCATCCAGGTGTGTGGGGGGCTACCTGAAGGGCCACCCCCTCATGAGGTCTGAAACATCTTACACACACCTGGGAATCACTAGTACAATCTACTGCATCACTAGACATCAATTGTATGAATCACGAACATGAAACGACCAAGTCAAAGGACAATAATGAGACCCTCTACTCGATCCAATGCGCCCAACAAGGATGGAAGTTGGAACAAAGATACACCTACCTCTAGGTCGTTCTTCTAAAATAAATGAGTTGATGTCGACAGAATAGGGCCCACGATAGATGAGGAAATGAGGATCCTCAACTAAAGCACAATGGAAAATAGTAATGTGATTGATGAACTAACACCAGGGATAATGGGGAAAAAGGGGACTGAGGGACAAACAAATGATTACCCTTATCAAAGCATAAAGTGCATGGTTGACCTAGCAACAATTGACTCAACTCCAGAGGGGATGGGGATAATATGACTAGAGGCCAAATGGGCAATACAGGATGGACGATATGAAAATATGGATGGAATATTGTGACATGAGATGATGGGACATGAAATAGACTCCAAGAATGCAAGGGTGACTCATCACAGATGATCTGAACAAGGGTCATTCAATGACACTGCCACATAGACTAGGCCTGATGGGGACCATGAAAACATGAGTAAATGATGGTTACTCATGATGAAAATCGACATATGGTACGACAAGTATTAAGAAGAGGTGGACCTCAAAGTTAAGTGTCACTTTATGAAGAAATTCAATTTTTAAGGGTGACAAAGTGACCCTTATTGGAAAAATGATTTCCTCGTGAAGTGCTAAAACATCAAATACTGAGGAAGACCCATTATTGATCTTGGTGAGAGCTTTCGAACGATGATGACGGTTCCTCACATAGAGCTATAATCTAGTCATAATGGACGATAGAAAAATTGGGGATTTTTCTATGAAAGGACATTTTCCCTCCAATTTGGATTCATTTGCTAAGTGAGATGTGGTGAATTTAGAGAGGAGGAAAAGGCCCTAAATCTTATGGAGATTGTAGTAGAAAAACTGACCACTAAAATGGGGATCTACGACTTTCAGACAAGTGGCCCTACTTGTCTAAAGGTGGCCTTAACTCTTCTTGGAACGATGGTTTCTGGTGAAGAATTAAGGGAAGAGGAAAATGAGAATGAATTAATAAAGGAGGTCTAGAATCACCCTCGCCCACAAAGTCAAACATCGAGACTATGTGGACTTACTTAGAATATTTGAATATATGGTATCAAATGTCTATGATATGCGATGTGCATATGACTTGTTGGAGAGGCTGGTAAGACATACTATCTAAGGAATGGGAGGATAATCAACCATACCTAGATCCAATGGGATCTAGACCGAGACTTAATTAAGAATATGGCCAGGGGAAAGCCATAATGCCCCCAAGCATGGGATGTTGATCTAGTATGCCAAGGTGGGAATGATACCGCCCTAGGAAGAGGAGGTTGTGGAGCTCCATTTTGTTTCAAGTGCTCAAAAAGAGGAATCAAGCATCTCAGCCTATCTTGGCATGAGATCCTCCAAAGGAGATGTAGGGGCGTATTCACCCACACAGTATGATATGGACCTACTAGACATATTTAGAGCTAAGGGCTCCAAACACTTATGATACATAATATGATTATGCATTTTATATGATGATGATGGTTCACCATTTGTTTTATTTATGGTTGTCTTATGTGGTATACATGTGATAAATGCCAATCTAGAATGTTGTTTGCAATGGTATCTACATAATGATTTTGGGCTCTAGGCACATGACTGAAAGTAATGGTTTCAAATTCTTGTACCAATAGCTTCACTCGTAGATATTTTCTAAATAGGACTTGGTTATGCACATGATACACACCATTCAATTGCATGACAAGTAACAAGGAATCTAAATGAACATGAAGATGAAGGATGCAATGAGCGAGGGCATCGACTAACAAACCTATCACTGCATCATATTCGGCCTAATTATTGGTGGCAGATCCAATGCACATGTCGTTCGAAAGGATTAACATATGCAAGGGGGTAAAAATGGCCTAGGCTGCTGAGGCTAGATTCCGAGAGAAGCAACTTGCACCTTTGGCATGACCGATATACGATGTGGATGATGGATCCATCTGAAAGGTGCAAAATACAACTGATGACATGATGAAATCTACCTAACTTCATGAAAAAATAAAGACATGCAAATCAAAGGGATGTGCTACGAATGGAATTTCTTGAGGTAGAGCGCATTTGGAGAATTAGGAAGGAAATGGCCTTCAAAATCCTCTGAAGAAATGCCCCTTGGTTAAGTGTAGGGCTAATCAAGGGTAGACATAGCTTCCATGGTGTCCTCATCATACTAGAAGATGGGAAAACGGGAGGAAGACAAACTACATGATGCAACGACGTTACCTGGTGCATCAACCTGAGAAATAAGGTTCACATACACATCATCTAGAATGGTAGACAATGAGCTGGTAGATGGTGGATCTACGGATGTTGAGACTTGGGATTCTGTCGAAACAGGTTCAATAGAAGCGCGTGCAGAAATCTTAGAAAGGTTTGTCTGCGAGGAACTCAAGGATGATGACAGGTAAAAGATATGGCCTGTGGTGCCCATCATCTCGACATCGGGGTGAGGGATCACAATAATGGGGCCAGAGTCTCGTTGTTTTGGTTGACTAGTGGTACCATAATCCATGGGTAGAGGAGTAGATGATCCACTATGAGTGACCTCGTATTCACAAATTGCCCCAAGGCCATCGCGAAATTCATCAAGACGAGGGAAACAATGGGAAGAGTGACTATGAAGATCACACAGGGCACAAGGGTGGTTTATGCGTAGCATTTTGAGTTTATTAGGTGGGACTGGTAAGTTAACATGGAATTCTAGGATATTGGACTCAGGGAATGCTTTGTGAACCAAAGGTTTGAGTCGAGGAAGCTCAGGAAAATTATGGTGGCATGCCCAATGAATTCACACAAAGCGCACATATGTGATAGATTTGGGGCTTTGAGGGCTGGAGAAGCTTGGGCAGTCTTGTCCTTAGGTTCGTTCCTCTTGGCTTCCCCCCCTTGTCTAGATGATGTCGCAATAGGAGTTGGTTCCTGTTGAGGTTGCGATGGAACTGGAGCAATGACAGGGGTTGTAGGGATCGGTTGAACCAAGGTCAAAGCATGATATGGTCGTATATGACCAATTTGAGTGTTCGCTAGGGGATCTATGTACCAAACTGGGATGCCCAGTGTCATGTTAGAAAGGACCAACAAAGCCATGACAGGGACATAAAAGGTTCTCAGAGAAGGAAACAAGAAAGGAATCTATCCTGCAAGGAAATGTCCTGGTGGAACAACTCCTGGATGGTTAAGAACTTGAGGAGCAGTGCCTAGTGGGAACATAGGAGAGGCACCCATTAACAAAGGAGGTCTTGGGTGGGTGGATCCAGATGGCTCACCTGATATGGTAACAACAAGGTGCTAAGGAGTTGGTTGGTGATCGGAGGCATTGACCTCATTAGAATCCATCATGAGGATTTGGCAGTCATCCAGACCAGAAGGTTGGGCGGGATGTGATTCTTGACCTGGCTGAGGTTGAGTAGAAATAAATCCTTGTTGAGGGAAAGGATTTGTGAGCACTACCTGTTGAGATGATGCAGGATTATGAGGCGATTGTTGACCTCGAGAATCCACTTGAGCTTCCCACAGTTGGTGCATCTGGGGTAAAAGAGGACACTCATGTGTATAGTGGCCATGTACACCACAACATGCACAAGGCTTGTTCGTACGAATAGCCTTATTCTGCTTGGCCTAGCCGCCCTATTGCTAGTTGTTGGTGTTAGGTTGGTTCCCCTGGGGTTCACTAGGTTGGTTACCTTCGTTACCTTGGTTACCCTTCCCCTTATTCTTTTTCTTCAAATTTGGGGGATTGGTAGCACTCTTCTACGTAAAAACTTGTCCTTGAGGGGAAAATGGCTATTGGGGATGAGGATGCATGGGAGGTTGTCAAGCTAATGCTTGAGGGGTTGGAGCACTTAGATGTCCATAAGGAGTAGCAATAGTTTGGTAGACTAGTTGGGGCCCTGGAAACACGTTGCTGGGAGAAGGGGCATAAATGTTGGAGGAACTAGTGCCCCCCTGCGAGTAGCCATAATTATGCTATGTGTATGGAGAAGAGTGTGGAAGGGATCCAATGATACCGTCAATGGAGTGAGATGCCCCTAGTGCATTGGCACTTCCAAGATGAGGGAGGTCTGGAATGACGATATAGACATAACCAAACTAAACATAAATCAGGTCACATCTCAAAGAGGTCTAGAGAGCTTCTTCCTTGGTCTGAGGAAAATGAGACGCGACATCTTTCTCGATGGGGGATAAAAGGCTCTTAAGAAACCAATCTCGATAGACACGGTCTTTGAAAGGCGAGGCATGACATGTGCTCCTCCTTCGACGCCACTCTTGAACATGGTAAAAAAGGCAAGTGGCGGAGGACTCACGAAATGTGGTCAATAACTCAGTACTAGTGTCATACTAGAGAGGTAACTACAAATATGAAAGGAATGCTTTAGCAACCATTACGAAAATGGAATGAGAGGTAGAGGGATGGTCTGCATACCATTTTGCAGCGTCTCCAGTGAGCGTGTGTTGGAAGTGCCAAAGATGAATGGAGTCATCAGTTATGGAGTTGGACAAACACCACATGTGGAAGGATCAAACGTGATTGGCAGGATCCTCTCTAGCAATACCCTCGAACATTGGGATGTCTGAGGAAAGCTTAGTCAGCATAGAGGTCCAACCAGCATCATGGTGTATGGGGTCATTTATCAACTCGTTAAGATTTGGTAGACTTAACCCAGCCATAAATGGGAGCATGGGAGCTGCTGGAACGATTCCTGAGACTATTCTACCTGATGTGACCACCGGTATATCACTAGAGCCACCGCCAACTTCGGTTCCTACACCAGTTGTGGGTCCAAAGATGGTGACGATATGCAGTGAAGGAGGCTTGGAATCAAATGAGGAATTAGAAGGACCAAGCGGAGAGTCAGTATGGGTACTCAGAGGGCTATGAACTCAAACCTGACGGGGAGGGGTAACATGCCCAAGCGGAAACTGGGGGTGAAGGCCTAATAGTCTCTATGACACATGCCTTGGTGGCGCAATGATGGAAGGACACATAGAACACGAAAATGGTGAAGGAAGATCAACAATATATCTTTTGTCTCTGAGGCAGTGAGATAAATTTATTATGTTAAGTCTTGGCTTGGCAGTGTAAACCAAGCACCCTTCGCTTCAGGTGTGCTTGTGTGTGCAAGTGTATTAATTGATTAAGCCCAAATCGTGTTTCTAAAAAAAAATCTTGCTACAAATAAACTGAAATAAATAACAGAAAATGAACAACAAAACAATTAACTAAACCCCACCTAAACTGTGTTTGCAAACATTGTACTGCTTGGTGGCTAAATCGACAAGAAATACATTGAAATGGTCAAGAGATCTAAATGTCGGTGTGACTAGGATGAAGTGACTCTAAGCTGTTGGAAAGTGGTGCAACAACAACAAAAAACCAAAGGGGAATATTATTGCAAACAGATCAGGAGATGGGTGAAACACCTAGGAAAACAAATGGGACCCTAAGGGAATGACCAAACAAGTTTAAATGTGAAAATATGGATGGTAGCAACCTATCTTAATAGATCTTAAACAAAAGGTTACAGATCTAGAAAATGTGGCTGAAAGCACTAGAGAAACTCAGACTTCTCACTCAACTAAACTCCTCCTAGAAAGGTGGAAGTGTACTAGAAGCCCTAGGGCAAGCTAAATTCAACTTCGACGAGTAAAAAAAAGTGGATCAAGGCCTAAGCGGGATGAGACAAAGGTCATACACCCAGTAGACTACTCTCTGCAAAACTCAAAAACAGATCTAAGAAAAACCCTAAAACCCAGAAATCGCACGTTCTGACCTGTTTTCTGCTAAAATCGCACCTTTTGGGCTGAAAGCTGCATTATGAAGCCCAGATCGCACCTTTTGGGCTGAAAACTATGATTTCTATTCCAAGGATCCTCGTCTGCAAATTTTGGGAAAAAGTGTTGCCTTTGTCGCAGTTGGTTCGTGTGACCTGTGCAAACAACCAGAAAGTTTGCGGAAGTTAGAAATTTATTAGATATAGGGTTAAAAAACTAGGAAACATTAAGAGAATTGAAGAAAGAAGAAACCCTAAGATGAAAACCAAAGTTCACCCAGGTTTCTCGATCTGAAGTATACAACCCAACAGAGTCACCAATTTTTTATAGTGTTTTCTTCTAAATGATGTATGAAAAGAACCCACTTAAGATTGTGGATGACAAACGATCTCAGCATAGAAATGACTCGTAGACATTGTAGATATGTAGTTATTGATAGAAACAAAACCTGCCAAAATTCTGATATATGCTACGATCATAGTTAAAGAGTGAGAGAAAGAGTAATAACCTCAAACATCCAATGGAAACCAGATATGTAAAGAATAATTTTATAATAACACATGTGAAGAGAACAGATAAATGTTACAAGTCCCCCTCTATGGGATGGGTTATTGGCTATCCTCAAACCTTTTTAGCTTTTGTAGAGTCTCTCTCCTCTATAATGCCTAAACCCAGCAAAAATATGGTGTGCGACAATGAAAATAATCAGAGTTACAACAGTGAGTGCAGCGATGAAAATAATCAAAAGTGAGTAATGAATGGAAAACCCTTCTATTTATAACAAAATATTGAGTTATCCTCGAATAATGAGCAGTAATAAAATATTATTGATCCCATTCTTGGAATAACCACTCAGAATTATTTTATTTATTTGTTTAGGATGAAGCATTAAACTTTATTAAAACAAGATAATAATAATTGATTTATTATTCAAGGATAGTTAAGAATAATAAACAAATATGTTTTCCAAGGTTTAGTCAATTTAACAAAATAAATTATTAAATTAATTAGTTGTTCTTAGAGAAAAATAAGACAAATAATTATTTATTTGTTTATTTTTCATGATTGGGTCAAATTTAATAAGGAATAAGAATAAAACAGTGGTTTAATTAATTATTCTTAGAAGAAAATCAAATAAATAATGATATATTTAATTATTCTTCATGGGTTTGACTATAAATTACTTAAAAAAAGTGGTTTATTAAATAATTTCTCATAGTGAAATCAATTTTACTATGGTAAAATTGACTTTACATGGTGTACTTCGATCCATCTAGTAAATTAGGCGAGACGATCAATTTTTTGGTGATAACAGAAGTAATCCTATAACTTGTTCTAATCTAGAAGCTTATCTCGAGAAAATATCCCTTTGATAAATAGCTTTTGTTCCTTATTGAATCCCTTCAAAGTAGAGTCCTCACTAACTCTAACTCTGGAATGTTATCTCCAATGGAAGCTAGGCCATCACAAAATTGAGAAAGTTTCATCAAATACAAAACCACACCTTTTTCATCCAACATGTTGGTGATCTTCAACTTCTCTCTCAATATCAATAATTGGGTTATGTTCTTATTATGGATGTAACCACCCTCCTCCCACATTTACCCAAGTTAACCAGTCTGCCAAGGTAAACATGTGACAAGAGGCTACTATGATGTGATTCAAATCTGCATGTACAGTTAAGGAAGTGGAGCCCGCAAAAAAAAAAACCATTATGACCTTCCACACATGCTATAAAACCTTCAGGAGCCAACCAACCCATCCAGGTGACCAAACCCTAAGACAACTTGACATCTCCCTGCCCTAGAGCCTCAGTGGCTCCCATGAAAAGGCATTCATGTGATTGGTACACTCCATTTTTTCCCATAGCATGGAATCCATGCAAATGTGGACTATTTTAGCTAGTTTTGAGCCAACAACGCTGACTTTTGTGCCACTTTTAAGGGTCAAGACACAGGTCACTGCCCATAACTTCATGAAAATTTTAGAAATAATAAATAACATTTAGAAAACATTACTAATGTAAATATTTAATCAATGACTTGATTGGACCCCTACATGCAACTCAGTACCTGCAAGAAAATCCCAATGTAGTTAATGGTCCTGATGACCCCTTATGCTTTCCTTCTCTTCCTTTGCCTTCTTTCTCCAAATCCCAAGTATGCCACACTCCTCCAAGAGTGCTCCAAGAAATTCTCAGTGTCCAAGAGTATGAGAGACAAAGTAGAACATAGAGCTCCAAGCTAAAATTGAAAAAAATTCTACAAACTGATCCTCATAATCCTTTTTATCATTGAGGCCTCTAATTTCTTCATTTTCCTTTACTTTCCTTCAATTTCCTCCTTGCATGCAACCTGTGACCTTTCACCTTCCGTTTCTCCTAATTTCCATTATTTTCATAAATAAAATGCCAATTAATGCATCTTGCCTTTCCAAATCCTTTTTCATTGCCTTTTCCAATTTTGTTATCCATTAATAAACCAAATGAACACCCACTATGATGTTTTTACCACCATTCAGCTTGGAATGTGTCCCGTGACCTTGGTATTATGTTTTTTTACATGAATTTTTAACTAGGGTTGTTACATAACCATCCCCCTTGTGGAACACTGTCCTCGATTTTCAATGACACCTATAAACCAATAAACCACTGGAAAAAAACATACTTCCTTTGGATATTTATAACAAAGCCCATTGTAGTATTTACAATGACCACTACTGAAGATATGACAATCATACCATTTACTGGAGCTTTATAACACAAATCATTACATCATTTACAATAATAACCACATATACACTCATACACATTTTCTTCAACTAGCAAAAAATGATACTATCTATGGAGATTTACAAATCCATACCGATACATTATTTATAACAATATACACATATATACATATGCATATTTTCTTAATGAACAAATAAAAGGATATGATGCTTGTATCAGCAATAAGAGAATCTAGAGGCTCACACCTCCACCCTAAAAGTAATACCAGGATTCACCTCATTCCTGAGAAGTCCAGAATCAGCTTCCAAAGTCAAAGCTACATCCAATGTCCAATGCTACAATCCTCATGCCACTTGTTCTCTCAGTAAACAATTACCAACTCATTGTTTCAAGCCAGAATGTGCATCTGATTCCATCTGGAAATTCTAATGACCAAAAAAAAATCCATCCTCGACATTCCCTTCTCTGCTACAGAGTCCCTTGGGAAATCCATTCATCCCCTTTCGTTCAGTCACTCACCTTCCTAGTTCTGCGGGCATCCGCTTCTCTGCTACATAGTCCCTTGGGCGACCCCTCCCTTAGCAAGGTTTCCTCACATAGGAAGTCCAAAAACAAAGGCATATCCCTACCTCAAAATCATCATACCAGTCATAGCCTACTCATGGAAATCAATGGACACTATTGGGTACTAGTGCTCCACAATGGCCCTGCTCCTTAAGTTCTTTACCAGCATATTGCTACATGTTCAAATTCCTTTCACTAACGTTGTTAATTTTTGCAGTTAGTTTCAAACACCCAATTAGCAATTTGTATGCTTTCCTATACCAAGAACATAACTTCCATTAGATTGAAAATAAATTCACATCATACCTCATCAGTAGCTCATCAACAAGGTACACCTACAATTTTTCTGACTTCCTGTCACAACAAGTCAAACTGCCTATTTGATCAAATCGTTATGTATAAACATATCACATTCAGTTAGCTCAAACACAACCATCATAAATCACATCCAATCATTATAAACCACAACCATTAATTACTTGTAACCATTGTAAACTAGAATCATAGATCACATGTGTAATAAAACTAAAACAAAATATTGATACTTATCCTTTAATTGATCCTTTTCTTCTACATTTTTCCTTTGTCCTTTTATACACACACCAAATTGGTTGCCACACCCAATAAGCACCTAGTTCCTTTTTATTTTCTTTAATCATGTATACATACACAATATACATCACAACACATACATCCACACACAAAATATGACACCACATAATACATACACCTACACCTGATATACATCATGACACGTACACCTACACATGGTGTACAACACAACACAATACATACTCCTACATCCAGTGTAGAACACAATACACATATGTACAAATAGTACAACACACGCATACACATGTCATGATGCCATGACTACATAGTGCACATACTTAGTACCACATGTACACATCACAACATCTACGAAATGCACACAATACCACTTGTACACAACACCACCTACACAATGTGTACACAACATCACATGTACATGACACCACCTACACAACGTGTACACAATGCCACATGTACACTGCACCACCCGTATAATGTGTGCACAACACCACATGTATACATCACCACATGCACTACATGTACACGACACCGGATGTACATAGCACGACATGTACATAGAACCACCTGCACATAACACCACATGTACATGTACACATCACCATATGCACACAACAACATATGCACATAACATCACATGTACAACATGCACACAACACCACATATCCAACATGTGCATAGTACGATATGTACACAACATCGCATATCCAACATGTACATGGTACCATCTATACCCAACACTACATATGCAATATACACACAACACCATATATACAACAAGCACAAAACATCATATGTACACAATACCACATATGTTACATGTACACAACAGTAGTACTACAGATCCTAAGACCACATTGTCCTTAACAAATGACCTTACTTCTATTGTCTTATCAATGCTTGTCCCATCATGCCTATTGGCTACGTGGGGCCTGACCCAGGTTCTGAAGTAATTTAGCTAAGAAAATCTCGGTACTACTGGCCCATTCGGCAACAATCCACGGAGTGCGAACTGAGGTTTCACCCGAAGTAATATGGGAGGGTGTTGGAACTAGGTTTCCACACCCTAGGGATGTCTTGATGAAGGTTCTAGAGGTTCGCAGTCTGACCCTGTGCGCTTGCGCTGTTCTGCACAACATCCTGTGCACACCTCTGTAAGGGGCACGAATACAGTACTATCCTGATCTCAATCCTTACTGTGGTATTATATTAGTGCTTTGACTTAGTTTTTGTAGGCCCAATATTCTTATTACTTATTCAACTTCCAAGTAAGTGCACGTAATCAAAACCAATATAAATGCATAAATATAAACAAAACCAATGATGCATAATATTCCGAATCAAACTTATCTTTATTAAGAATCATTTCCAAGTTCAGTTCAATTACAGACCCTTCCGAACCAAACTTATCTTTATTAAGAATTCCTTCCAAGTTTAGTTCAATTACAGACCCGACCCCCTCTTGTGCACTCAGTTGCAGGGGTCCGCGCATTTAGCTACAGACTCTACTAGGCCTCTATGCACTCAGCTGCAGAGCCTCTTCCTACTACAACGACCCAATACAATTCAGATCCACTTCTATCCTCTAACCATGCCTTCGCATCTATCTATTACCGCATGTTCAAAAACTATCTTTACACTTAGAGCCTCGCTCTATTTATACAATCCCATGGTCTGTGGACCATGGGTAGGCCGACATAACTTTACATTATTTTACAATTCTTAGTGTGGACAACCCTATGACTCATCCTAGACTTTCACGCTCTGCATCTATACTTCACGGAGTATTTACATTACATTGACCAAAACTTGGGCTTTCAAGCCCTAAAAACATGTTGTGTGGGGGATCCCATGCCCAACAAGCCCCTAACACAATCATCGTGACTCATCCCGAGTCACTCTGTTGGTGCGACGATTTTTGCACGAAGTCCATATAGCAGCCCTCGCACAGTTTGGGTGTCCACAACACATTGTTCCACTGTCTACTATACTTGTTACACCTCTATCTCTGAACTTTCGTGAGCAAGGTCACATTCCTGTCTAATCACATAAAGTTCCTACATATGTGCCAACTTCCCTTCAATGGTAGACGTAATTGTGAAAGCTTCATCAATCCATGGTTGGATGTGTGCTTTAAGAAGGGATTCTTTTTGGCATGCGACATATAATTGGTCCATCTAGATAGCACAGACGCACTTCCCTCTTACTTCTAGGGGCATGGAGGCTTGTGCCTTCAATCACAGCTCGACGATCTGCAGGTTCAGCTCCAACTGAACCTTCATTGTTTCCTCCCTAGCCTCGTGGACTCCGGCCACCAATCTATGGACCTGCTCTGCTTCTGGTAGTTCTGCCGGCACGACGAACACTTGGATTCTCCTACACACATCCTCTACTGCCGGCTTGAGTCCACGAGCCTGCGCAACCAACTCATCACGTTGGAGGCTGAGTTGGTCCATGCTGATTTTTTGTTTGTTCAGGACCTGGATCATGTGGCTTTCTCGGGCGCAGAGCTCTACGATGACCCCACCCTGCAGATGGTATAGAATTTCACATAGCAGGGCTACCAAATTTAGGCCAACGAATTTCATGCTGCTCATCGCATCCTGGTTGCCCTCACTTGTTGCTGCTAGCATGCCTTTAGGAAACACGAAAGGGTTGTCCATACGGGCACGCAGCGTTTGTTCAGCCTCGGTGGTTCCTACTACGACGTACTAAGGCATTGTACCTATTTGGGGGGGTTGTACTTGTAATCCTTGTAGCTACACTATGAGCACCCCCAACACAGTGTTCTGCTCCATCATCAATTCCTAGAGCACGTCCTTCATGACCTTGCAAATCGTTTCACTGATGTCAAATAGATCACCTTCTATGAGCATGATTGGGTTGACAAAATTCCTTGTCACTTTTACCTTCTTCCCGGGAGCTGTTTTTTTAGGGATACATGGCCGCTTGAGTTGGGTTGATGTTGAACTAGGGTCTGCGCTTCCTTCTGTCCTATCCACTTCCCTGGTCTGCTACCTCATGGACACCTCCTGGCCCTCCTCGGGCTCTCTTGCTGGTGTTACTATAGTTTCTGCCGTCTGCACCACTGCTGCTGCATCAGCCATCTTCTGCTGTGCAGTTACTTCTTGTTCATGGTGCCTATTTTTAGCTAGCTATGCGTTGCGCAGCTTGGTGTCCTTCTTTCTTTACTGGGCTGCGGCCTTCTCCATTTTTGCCAAGTTCAGGGCTTGCCATTCTGGAGGCCATGACTCCATTACTACAAAGATCGCATCATGTGTTGCGATGAACGGAAGCTTCACCCATTCTATGTTGGATCCTTGCACGCCCGGATATACAGGTTATGCATATCTACCTTGAACTCTACCGCACTCTGCAAGCTGTTATGAACCGTAAGAGACAGGCATGGCCTTTGGTTGATCAACATTCGGATACTCTCCTCCATGAACACCTAGAACACCTTCGTCTTACGAATCCTCTTCATGTATTTTGTAGCCCAAAGCGAGGTGTACCTCGCGACTTCGGGCAGATCACCCTCAGTAGTGGGAAACTGGCTGTCCTTCGGTAGTTCCCCTACAACCAACAAGATGGATAAGAGTAACCACACATAGTGGAAGGTCTTATCTTGCTCTTGGGCCTCCCTATAGTTTGTCAAAAACTCTTTGCATAGGAACTGTGCCCAGTTGAACTGTACCCCCTTTTTGCACCACTCTACCAATGCAATCATAGACGCTGGTACTTCGTCAACGCGACATTTCCTCATTAACTCACTGACTAGCAGTTGGGTGGATACCCACACCTCTTTGTCCTTAATGATTGCTATTGCATACCCCCGCTTTTTCTTCTCTAGTTTATACTTTGCCTTCATGGCTTCTGCGAGGGCCAAGTCACTTCTTTTTCCCGCTATGGCCATGAGGTCATGTCCTTTGAAGGGTAGTTGAGAAATTCTATGAATTAGGTCGGTCGTGATCGGAATAACCTCCTCCAGCCAGAGACCCCCATCATGCACCAGGCACACCAACTTCATGATGATGAAAATGGTGATGGGCGCACAGTGGTAGTGGGGTATCTATCGTAGATGGAGTAACCCAGCCTTCTCCACACGGTGCAACCATTTTTGCTTCATTAACCTTTCCTTGGCCAGGTGTGGGAACTTCTTGATGTTCGCAAGGTCCCAATCCTCTATTCGTCCCAAAGGAAGACCTTCAAACATTATACCGTCGGGGAGGTGCGGGGTCTAGAGTGCACTCTTCATGGCCTCCACGTCTTTCTGTATCTTGTCTTTCCCTTTCCATGGGGGGACGTACATAAGTAATTTTGTTGCAGAAGGCATTGGTGAGACATCCTCTGCCTCATCATCTTGCACCTCAATTTGAGCGATTAGAGCTTGGAAGTCTTCCTCCTTCATGTCTTATTCAACAGTGACAAATTTTCCCTTTTCTTCCATTGACAATTTGCTAAATTGTGGGTTTCTTGGGGATACATGAACTGGGCCCAAATTCTGCTTATCTTTCTACGACTGCAGCATTCGTGGTGATTTTGGAACTTCTGTCGCAACTATCGCTTCTCTAGGCTCCTCATGGTCCATATGGGGCTCCGCGGTAACTTTAGCGAATTGCACTCTTGTTCTAGCAGCCGTCATCATGTCTATAGTCAAAAGTGGTAAGAGTATGCAGCACTCACTGCTCTGTAACTACTTAATTCTCACACAACCAAGTGTTTCCTCGAGGCTAGCCCTAGGAATTTTATATCATCTTTTGAATTTGAATTCAATCGTTTCCCCCACTTCTAAGTCATTAATGCCTTCTTGGCAATAGATCGTCCCAAATCTAGCTCTTAATTCATGTCTTGCTTGCTTGTCATCCGCTCCTTTTTACCTTAAATTGGACCTCTTGTGATGAATAGTGACACCAGCAGTCACCTCCCAGCCTACCTGCATGGTAGTGTAGCCCCCTATGCACAAGCGCGACCCCTGTGACATACTGATCCTGCATGCAACCTCCTTATCATGCAACTCCCATACAGACTCTTTTATAGTCCCGTGCTCTCTTTCAACTGCTTGGAGTGCTGAGACTATGCTCCCTACGGATAGTCTGGTGGTAGCACCACCTGTGCAAGGCTTCAATTCACCTTCCAGCCTAGTCTGTGGGTACCCCTCAATTACCCTTGTGATAGTCGTTGTCGCATGTTCCTCCTTACGCAGTGTGCTCCTCTGGTTCCTCTGTTTGGTAAGGTGCAGTCGCAAACATGGTACCAAAGCCACAAAATCTCGGCGACAATCTTCAAATACAATGGTATGGCTACCCATATCTTTTCCTATCATTCTATCGATGCGACATGCTTGCGTGATTTCGGTTTCCTGTTTTTTGATTTCTGCGTCCATTAACATGCTTTTCTTCCTCAGTCGTACCTGATCTTCTTCAAGTTCAAGAAGTTTAAGGTTCCCTCGCCAAATGGCTTCCTGTAACTACATCTGGGTCCTTACATATTGTCCCACTTGTGAGAGCTATTGTGTGAGGATACCTTTCTTCCAAAATTATGGTCTCAACTCTGCTCTTCAGCTTCGGAATCATTTTCGCGCTCAGGTTTTTGCACATGGCCCTATAGGCCCATTGAACCGCTGGTACGCACAAGTCCCAATCAGTTCGTTTCACCTCATGAAGCCTATTTAGGACTCTGCATACTTTGTTAAATGCTTCTACGTGGAACTTTGTGGTGCACGTCACCTTTCCTACTGATGCATCCTGTTCCAGTTTTCAATCCCTAGTTTGGGGTGTGCTTGTGTGGACTGCACAACACCCATCTATACCCATCGACATAGTTGGGCACGCAAGTTGCTCCATTCCGGTATGCCCAACTTTCATTCGAAGCTGGGGGCTTCCAAACCATAGGTGCATCATCCTTCTACATCTATGCCAATCCTCAAATTTTTCTTGATGTGTACCCCACCATCATGCGGGTGTTGCGCGCATTGCCCATTTCAACACACCAAATCACTGTTGTTCTAGTATTGCGCTTTCAAATTTGCTCAAGAATTCATCCACCGCTGTCAGTCCATCATATATTGACAACTCTCATGCCTTTGTTGTCATGCAACGCAGTGATCTAATCATCATGTTGCAATCCAGCATCGTTACTTCATGCAATCGATTTTACCAATGCTCTATTTCTTCGTCTAAATCTGAAGTGCATGAGCTTTTGTGCTCCCACGAGATCCTCCCATCCGCCTGATTCACACAATCCTGGTCTTGTACAATTATCTTGTATATGCAATCAAGATCATCATCGCTTTCATATTCACGCACTGGTTCAGTGTAGTGCACTCCTTCGGCTGGGTCTAATGGGACTACTAATTTAGCAACTTTTTCTCGAAGATCATTTTGCACTTCTTCAAATTGATGAATCAGTTCATATCAGTGGCCCAGTCAATTCCTAACAGCGTGGGATAGGGATTGCTGTCATTGACAATCTCTATCACTTCAAAATTTGTCTGTGTGCTCGCGCCTTCAATATCAACTGTTACCCTTGCAACCTCCCCATGGGAAAAATATTTTGTTGGTTCGCCATTAGTAATTGAATAGGGGACCATTGTAATACGGGCCTGCCTATGCGTTCCCATGTTTGCTTTAGTAACACATTCACATCTAAACCTAGATCTAGGATTACCTAATCCATTTCATACTCACCAATCTGCACAATCAATCTCATTTCCCTTCTGGTGCGTAATGCATTCCTTCCCAATTTCCAGAGTACACATGGTTCTCATAACCCTGAGCACTTGGTGATCAGCCGATGTAGTCCCTTAACTGCCTTGTTGTCACATAGCATTTTCATGCATTTTTCTAGAAAGGTAGTAAGAATTGAAGGATCAATTCCTGGCTTTGGTTGATCCTTACTACTTGAAGTGGGAGCCTCCGCGAAGCTCTTCTTAGCTTCCATGAACGTCTCCTTTGTGCATTCTAAGTCAAATTCAGGTTCCTTTGTAGGAGCTTTGCAAACCCATGTATCTTCCTCGGGTTTCTTCCCCTTCTCCTCCCCCGTGGTCACGCCGCTTCTGAGCATCATGTTCACATTCGATTCTTCTTTGCACAGTTCAAACCTCATCATTCGATTCTTCTTTGCGTAGTTCAAACCTCAGAGGAGGTTGGAATACCCCTTTTTCACGCATCTGTGTGATCAACGTAGGGAAATATATTGTTTCATGATCAAAATGAGCATACTACGAACAGGATATCCTCATCGGGTTGGTACAATTGCAGGCATAGTGCCCTGGTCCTCTCCAATTGTAACAAATTAACTCTTCGTAGCCCCTTCCTGGTCCCATTCCTCCTTGTCCTCGACCTCACCCCTGAAATCCAGCATGCACCATCCCCACAGCTGGGTCGAGGGCTCGCATTTTTGTCTGCATCCTATAGGCTGGGGTCTGATCCATCATTAACTTGTAGTTGTGACAAGTGCGCTCGTCATGGCCTATCGACCTACAAAAATTACAAACAACTATTGGGGAGTCTGTGTATACTTCTGCAACAAATGACAATTATTCGTCATGTGTTTTCCACCTATTTGACAGATCGTGCACCATAACATGGGTGCCGCACTCGACCCTGCCTATGCCTCTGGTCTCAATGGCATTGACCCCCCTCCTGTCAAGTAGTTCGTGAACACTGGATAGTGATCCTTGTCATGGCCCTAGCCTTTACATTTTATGCACCATACTTCCTCGCGCACGCCTATTGCTGCGGTGCTCTATCATGCTTCAAACTTTGCATTTCCAAGCATAGATTTTGTAGTTGTGCATGGCTTTGCTAAACTCCCAACCTAGGGTCCTGTATTGGGGTCTCATGTAATCTCATCCCCATCTCCAACGCTTCGGCCTGGGTAGAAAGTTTTTATTGTGACAGTGTTGTCCTCAAGTGTGGTGTCAATGATGCTACAAATAATGCGCGATGACGTGCATCCGCTAGCATCATATTGGCCTCGCAGATCACACTCTCTAGCATTTGGTCCAGATCCCAGGGATTCTCGCCTGGAAGCATCACAATCTCTTTAAACCTGATGATTGACTGTGTCTCTAATTTAAGCCTGTTAAATTCTTTGTTCAATGCATTTTGGATCTCTGCTATCCCTGCATTTGGGTGGTCTTTAGAGTGCTTGATGTACCATGTCAATGCGCGATCCTACAGCGTGCTCACCAATGTAGCCTTCTTAATATTGTCATTTGTGACACCTTGCACTTCCCATACTGCTCTTACCACAAACCAGAATTGGTGTGAATCTTCATTCCCTACCCCTCTGAATATGGGTAGTTTGATCACACTCGCCATGATGAACTTTGGGGGTGGTGGATGTGGAGTGGGTGGAGATGGAGGTGAGGGAGGTGATGTGGGAGGTGGCATGGGTGGAGGCAAGGAAAATTTTAAGAACCCCCCGAAAATTTATATGTATAATAAATGGGCGAATCTCCATGGTATATAGGAAAAATGGAAGGAGATTTTATCAATAATAATATGTATACATAATTTTTTTGGCGAGTCTCTCACCAAGCATGGAGAATATTTTACTCAATTATAAAATCTTGTAAGATCTTGGTATTAACATGGGTCAATACCATGGGTTATCACAAACCTGGAGCTTAAAAATTACTATTAGTAATTTATAAATATTAATAGTTGATTTTTACATTAAATTATAACATTGATTTTTACTCTTATCCACCAAGCCCCGAGAGGGATCAAATGTCTTTTCACTCTATGCTAGTTTTCATATCACGATATTTGATACCTCTCGGGGGTTAGTAGATCAAGAGTAAAGATGGATCTATGCTAGTTTAATTCCCCCATTTAAATAGGCTACATTCCAGGGGAATACCATGGGTCAATACCATGTGTCATTTTTATTTTTATTAATACTAATATTACGGTTACTGATGTTTTTTTGCATGGTATTAAAAACAATCTAGTCCATGGTATTTGTCCCATAGTATTTTCCCCAGAGGTTTCACCTAAATATAACACATTTTTTGAGTGTTCTTAAATATAAGGTGACTTATGGAGTAAATATAAAAAAAATGTTCTATTTGTTTACCATACCTCTTGTTTATTTATATTTTTATTAATTTACCATACGTCTTTTACAAATATGGTATTTGGCCCATAGGATTCACTTAAATAAAACCTCTTTCTTGAGCCTTCATAAATAGAACGAGGGTTATGGACTAAATATAAAAAGAGGTTTTATTTATTTACCATACGTCTAGTTTATTTATATTTTTATTTATTTACCATAACTTTTGAGTAAGTATAAAAAGACATTTTATTATTTACCATACCTCCACTTTACTTATATTTTTATTTGGTTACACCCTTGCATGTATATAAGGTGACTTATGGAGTAAATATAAAAAATGTTTTATTTATTTACCATACTTCTCATTTATTTACATTTTTATTAATTTACCATACCTCTTTTATAAATATGGTATTTGGCCCATACGATTCACTTAAATAAAACTTACTCTTGAAAATGGGCGAATGGATTCACTTAAATAAAACCTATTCTTGAAAATGGGCGAATGGAAGGTTGTAACTCCTAATTTCAAGGGCTAAATTTACCTTTTTAACCCTCTCCCTTAAAATAAGGTGGGCTATTTGAGGTGATTTGTAAAAATGTACTATGATACAAAATATTCGCCCACTAAAAATTTAAAACTCCTTAATTTCGCCAAAGGGCGAACATCCACCCCTAAAATTTTCTATGGTCTGGGGAATGAATTTGTTTTAGTCATTAGCATTGTTGATGGAATCAAAAGCATATTGGTAGTATGCCCTAGAAAAATAAGTCAATAACTATTCACTTAGAGGACAAGTAGCACAACGATCATAGTGTTGACATCGGATGTAGGTTTGACTTTGGTATTGAATTTTGGAATTCTTGGGAAGGAGGTGAATCCTAGTACTACTTTTGAGGGTGGAGGTGTGAGCAGATGGATTCCCTTTTTAACTTATATGGTTACCATATCCTTTTATTTGTTGGTTAGATAAAATGTGCATATGTATATGTGTATATTATTGTAAATATTATATCAATTTGTGGTTATAAAGCTCCATAGACAATATGATTATTTATTTGTTGAAGGAAATTTGCATAAGTATGTATGGTTGTGATTTTGAATATAATAATGAATCGTGTTATAAAGCTCTAGTAAATGGTATGATTGTCATGTTTTTTAGCAGGATGTCATTGTAAATACTACATCGAGTTATGTTATAAATCTCCATAGGAAGTATGCTTTCTTTTCAGTGCTTTGACGGTCATAAGTGTCATGGAAAACTGAGGACAGTGTTCCCCAAGGGGGAGGGGTTTCTAACAACCCCTGGTTGATTTTCCATGTAAAAAAATATAAGACCAAGGTCATGGGACAAGTATTCCAAGCTGAATGGTGGACCGATATTATAGTGGGGATAGCCTTTAGTTTACTAATGGATAAGGGAATTGGCAAAGGAAAAGTGGTAATAACTAGCATTTATTTATGAAAATAAAGGAAAATAGGATCAAAAGAAGGTGAAGAGACACATATTTTCATGCAGTGAAAATAAAAGAAAATGAAGAAACTAGAGACCCCAATGATAAAAAGGCTTTTGAGGATCAGTTCATGACCTTTTGACAATTATGTGGTCGCGTTCTCATTTTATTCTATGATTCTCTCATACTCTTACATGCTTAAAAAAATTTGGAGCATTCTTGGAGCACTTGGGCATTCACTTGGATTGGAGAAAGAAGGCAAAGGAAAGCAAGAAAGTGGAAGGAAACAGTTGGATCAGAAACAACAACTGAATTTCTCTACAAGTAACAAGTTTCATGTGTGATTTCCTTTATCATATTTGGATGCATGGTATATTCATGTGATTCTATGTTTATGTGTTGTCATTGGCATGTATATTTTCCTGGATTTATAGTGGTTTTAGCCTTGCCTTTCTATTTCCTGGATAACCATGTTGTTGTGGGTTTTTCCACTTGTTTTTTTATGATGGATGCTTAAGCTCCCTATGGCTATGGATTGGAACAAACACTTTGGAATCCCTAGAACAATTTGGGTTGAGTTACTAGTCATGGAATCTAAGTTGGGACAAATGCTCTAGAGCCCTTGGTGGGTTGAGATATTAGTCCCTGGAGATGGGTTGGGCAAATTCTCTTGAGCCCTGGAATGTTGTGGGTTGATTTACTAGTTTCTGGAGCCCTGGAAAACTTGGGTAGATATTAATCTGGTTGGTGTTAGTGATGTCTGACCATAGAAGTGGAATCCATGTGGTTGAAGGTTGGGGTGGTTTGGCTTCTGGAAGCCCTGGTTTGGTTCTATTTTGGTTTAATCCATATGATCCCACATTCATGCTTGCAATATGGTGTACAGGTGATTAGCTGAAAGAGAGATTTGGTTCAGTCCAATATATGGTCGGGTGGTATGCAGAAGTCTCTAAACTGGATGGAATTTTCATATGTTAATATGAGACATTTTCCTATTGTGAACTATGAGCACTTGTCGTAATTATGTTGGTGATGTTATGGTTGCATTTCCATGGTTTCTGTGCTAGTTATTTGATGGTTATATGATGTATGTTATCTATGGCTCTTTTCATGAATTTTTTAGTTATCGAATGGTTGATGAATATATGGACTAATAAGTGTTATTGTAGCTAGCTAGAGAGAGATTAGATCCTTCTCGGTGGTTCTCAGGTAAATACTCTTAGTTTATGATCATATGCATTCATGACCTGTAGCTTACATGTTTTCCATATGTTTGAAGAAATGTATGTTATGTATTAGGCATATTTGGGTCATGTTCTTACTTTAGCTTTGATTTAATATCATCATCAGTACCTTCGATTGTATTCTAGAAAGTTTCAAGGAATTTTGGGTAGTGGTCTAGAGGCTAGCCTAAAATGGTGGAACAAATCCTAGGATTGCATGCTCAAAGCTAAATATTTTAGGACATAACCACATTGGGGAAAACCTGTGAGTGCAGTTATAGTCTCATAACCAGATGGAAGCAGTGTCAAGAGTGCAATTGTGGGTCTAGTTCAGTGAAACAAGGTTCCAACTCAGGGATTGACCACCTGGGGTGTTTACTCAGCTCCTGGGTGATCTGTAGTCCCCGAAGGATGTCATGTTTTGGTAAGTTTATAGGCCCCACTTCCTTAATTGGAACTGGAAGGTCAAGTAATGTCATAGTGACACTCATCTCATGTTTTCCCTAGCAGACTTGTGAAATTGGGTAAATGTGGGAGAGTTGGTTACACTTATCTTTTTAGAGATGACAAGGAATATGTCAAAAGATGTGATATTTTTCAAATAATGGGAAAACCGATTCCATCGGACGAGATGTCTCTGCAACCTCGGGTACTTATAGATCCTTTTGAAAAATGGGCTCTATATTATGTTGGTCTAATCAACCCTCCATATGAACAAAAAAGGTATATTATTGTTTGTATGGATTATGTTACAAAATGGAAAGAAGCTAAACCACTTCCTTTTGCTACTGAAAATGTTGTAGTTACATTTATTTTTTAAGATATTTTCACTTATTTTGGTGTCCCGAGGGAAATTATGACAGATCAAGGTGCTCAACTCACATCCAAGTTGGTGCAAAAAATTATGGATCAATACAAAATAAAATATCAAAAGTCTACTCCATGTCATCCACAAGCTAATGGGAAAGTGGAATCTACCAATAAGGTACTTGAAGGAATCTTAACCAAGAATATACACTTGCATAGAAGGGATTGGGTAGAAAATATTCCAAAGGCACTCTGGGCATATTTTACCACATGGAGAAACACTACTCGACATACTCCTTATGAGCTTATCTATGGGAAGAAAGTTTTTCTTCCAATTGAATTCCACGTGGAGACCTTTCAAAGAGTCAAAAAATTGGTCCTTGATCTATCTGAAGCTAAAAAACAAATATTAGCACAACTAAATGAGCTAGATGAGATCCGACAAGATGTTATCCAAAGAATTAGCATAGTCCAACGGCAGAGATCAAGATGGCACGAAAAATTCATCAAAGTTAAAAAACTCAAGCCAGGTGACTGGGCTCTTTTTTTCATGCTAAATTCAAGGATTTTCAAAAAAAAATTCAGACTCACTAGCTTGGTCCTTATGAGATAGATATTGTCTTTGATAATGGAATGGTTAGAATCAATACTATTGATGAAGAAAGTATCACGTTCCTTGTTAATGGGAAGATATTAAAGTTATATAATAAGCCCTTGACAAGGGAGTAATTTGTCAAATATTTGAAAAACAATTCTAATTTCATGTTGGTTGAAAAATGATATTTTTCTCCTCACCCTCCAACTACATTATAATTTATTTCCTTAAATTGAAAATAATAATAATAAGTATAGACATGAAGACCAACATTGTTGGCATGTCTATACAGAAAATATTAACTGAAAACCAAGAATTTTTGGCATCTTATATTTTCACAACTCCATCTCTTTTTCCCATTTTCTTTGTTTTTCCCTTCTCTTTATTTTCCTTAATAAAATATTTGAGGTTTAATAAGTGTCTTTTGTACCTCATTTTTCTCCAAGAATTCTCAGAAGACATCAACATCAACAACAACAAAGTTTTCAAACAAAATTATGAAATTCAAAAAGGTAGCTAAAAATTGTCAAATTTCCATAGCTCCATTCAAATTTCATATCTAGTAACATACCTAGAAAAATTATTCAACTAGTAAGAATCCAAAAGACATCATCGATCTGCATAATCAAATAAGTGGCTACAACACAAGGTATGTACAAAGGATATTAAGTTAATTTCATTAAAGAAATAATATATTTATGGGCCTACATAATAATTTTGATACACTTTCCTTTTGAATTATGACCATGAAGTATAACCTTAACTACACTCACCTTCTGATCCTTCTTCTCATCACCACTTCATCATGATAAACTCCTTCCACCACATTCAAATGATTTGAAATATCTCAACAATCCCACAAAAACGGATCGAATGAACTCATGGGAGACCATTATTAAAAGAGCAGTCTCATTCATACTCAATCACCTATATATTTTACTCATTTCCCATCACTATATCCACCTCTAACTATCCCTATCAAGAAAGAGGAAATTTAAGGGCGCAACTTCTCTACCACCATGGGTGTTACTGTTAGATTTGAACCACTTGGAGATAATTTTCTTATTGCTTCTCTATGAGTTAGAGACCAGTTGCAGCAGACTAGGTGGCTTCAATTATTTGAAAATTTAATGGTCATGAAGTGGAGGTCACGAGAGCCTTTTCCAGATAATTTGATGGCGTAGAGACCGAGATAGGATACATAAGGCTTAAAATCTATGAATCGTTCATAGTAGAAGCAACATGACTTTCGCGAATTGGAGAAAGTTGGTTTAAAAGTAAGAGACTTAAGGATGAATATTGGAGGAACTTCTTGCACAATCCTCACATGGATACTTCGGTATTCAAGAAAGGAATTCTAGTCACAGCTCTTAAGACCAAATGGAGGAACCTATTGTTAATACTCCAAAAATTTCTCACTGCTGAAGGCAGATTCAGGACACTACTCTTTTACGATGTAAGGTTGCTTATACATTTTGTTGAGGGAAAATAATTGAATTTGCCTCATTATTTAATGTTGAGTTTAAATAAAATGGCCTTCAAAATTATATCAATAGAGCTTTATATCACCATGGTTTGATAAAGATTCTGATTGAATCCCACTTGAATTCTACTAGTGATAATTGGCAAGACCTTTTGGTTAGAAAAACTTTATAGAGATCTTAGATGCAGAGTTACCAAAAATGAAGAGCATCCGATGAAGGACATCTCAAAACCCTAACCCTGAAGTTGCGGAGGGTATGTCAGTTAGTGGACCAAAACAAATAGAAATTGCAAAAAGTGAAACAGATGATGATGCTCCAAATAGACAAGTTTTGGAAAATATTAAACAAAATAATGAGAAACGAAATATTAGAAGAAAGAAATCCAACTAAAATGTCAAATAATTTTGTTAGCTCTCAAATTTACCTTAGGCTGAATTAAGGTAAAACTCAAGGCTACATCAAACCACGCTCAGCCTCGTAGCTAGCCCTACGAGGACAGGAGAGGGCTCTCTCTGGGTCAATCTCGACTAAAGGTGATCAATGAGGCTCGATATGACTAAATTGATAACTAATTTTAGGCTAGGTATGAATTACAAGGAGTTTGAAATTGATTTTCTGAAGTTTTGTTGAATTCAAGGGAAAGGCAATTTTGGGTGCGGGGATGAGGCACAGTTTTTGCAGAGGTCTACTTGGGGCAAGGTAGGCGATTGTCTTGATGCTTTTAGAGAGAATGAATGGCTAGATCTGACTGGTGAGAAGTTAATGAGAGCAAGAAACTTTCAAGGATTCTCCATAAACAGATGAAAACATGGAAAATCAAGCAAACTTAAAGGCAGAGCATAGCAAATTATGAATTCTACCTTAACACTTCATTTGTTCAATTGCAGAAGATAAGAGAAGGAAAGTGATACACATAAAAAACTTACAAATATTGAAAGAAGCACACCATCAACACATAAAACCACATGAATCCAAAATAGTAACTCAAAACCCTGGTCTTACCTTTGCCAAAAATTGAGATAAAATATGTATAATAGAGTGTCAAGCTTTTCCCAAGAGTCCAACCTCTCCAACCCCTGAAAATGATTGAGAAATTACATCATATAGACCATCCTAACCCCTTCACATGCCTCTATGGGTCGAGCTCCTCCTTCTAGGAGCAGTTTGAATTAATTCCAAACATAGAGCTGAAAACTAGGCATCCAAACAACCTGTCTCTAAAAGAAGGGAAATTGATTCATTACATTAAATTTTTTCTATTTTGTGAATGAATCATCTAGAATAGTTAAACAAGTGCCCAAGTTACATCATGTACATAAAATTACATCAATCGGGGTCAAAAATCACATCAAGAGGTGAAACTGGTCATAACTGGCTGAAATTCTGAGCTGGAAGGTGAAAATTTGACCAAAAATCTCTATGTGCCGTGCGCCTGAGCTCTATGTGTCGTGCACCTTTTAGCCTACTTTTGGGGCACTTTTAGGAGTCTCAATTGAGCTCAGGTTGGCTTGTTGGAAAGCCCTACCTGTCTACTTTCCAACCCAAGTGGAATTTTCCAATTTGGTGTCCATTTGCCCCTCCAAAAATGCATTCTCCCAAGGCTGCTGCCTCTGTGTCCAAAAAGGGGCAGTGAGGTCATTTTTTGCATATTTTTTTACCTTTTGGGGACCCAAAACTTGCCCAAATTTCTTGTCCAAGTACCAAAATTGAAGCTTTCTCATGAAAAATCCAAAACTGCAAGCCATTTTTCATTTGGACCTCCCAATCCTATGCGTTGCGCGAGGCGCGCGGCGCACTGGGCTTGAGGCGCGCGACGCATAGAGCCTGTGCATAGCGCCTTTTTGCAGGAGACTTTTGGAGGCCTTCCCGGTGTCAAAATCAGGTGCACGATAGTTCTTTGGAAAGGTATTTAAGTATTATTTCCAACCCAACTAGAATTTTGCAATTTTGAGTTTATTTGCCTTGTCAAAAATCAAATCTCCCAAGACTAGTCAAAATGTGCCAAACGAGGCTGCCTCAAGGCAGAGTGCTGTTGCAATCAACTTTTGAATGCCTTCATCAACTCCAAATTGTGCTCAGGATAGCTCATTGGAAATATATTTTTGTCTAGTTATCCTATGACTCATAAATAAAGTTATTTGGCCAACCAAGCTAGGAGCAAACTTGATTTTCCCAAGGTCACTTCAGAGGTGCATCAATTCTCCCGAGGCGATTGTATTGTTGACATTTCTCTAAAACCATGACACCTGTGTAAAACGTGAAGGATGGTTTTCTTCCTTGGCATTTTTTGGAAAAAACCCTCTCTCAGTGTTTCAAAATTCATCTTTTATTGCTCTGAAACATCTTTTGAGTGAAACTTATCCCAATGTGTGAAACAAGGAATTTTGTCGAAATGAAGGGGGTAAGGGGCTTCTAAATTCTTGGGGAAATTTTTGGAAGTAGGGAGGGATGTTAGGAAGTAGGGGAAAGTGTAATCTCAGAGATTGGCTGAGGGGAAGGGGTCTAAAAGGGAAAAACACAGACCCAACCTAGAAAATTGCCAGGTTGTAGCAAGAAACTCGGGTTTGTGCAAAAATGAGGAATTTGGGGGATATCAGTGATGGGAAGTGTTTAATAAGGTACATTAAGGATAGGGGAAGGTGTGTGAACATTAGGATACAAGGTTTTTCGATGATTTGACCATCCAAGAGAAATTACCTCCAAAACCCTAGGAGAGGGAAATGGACCTTACCTAGGCACAACTGAAGCATGAACAAGTTGTAAAATGAACCAATGGAACTTGACATGATGATAAGAACCCTCTAAATAATGGTACACTGAGCTGAATGGTGACATGGACCGACATTTGGAAAATTTTGAAAATAGTGAAAACAAACCCTAGACCTAATGCCTAATGACCAAATATTGCTTGAAGACTTATTGAAATGACAAAATTTGACCTTGACACCTTAAAATCACTTTGTAAGAGCATATTTGATCACTAGAGGAAGGCTGGAAAGACTGACACTAACATTGGCTCCAATGGGGATGGTAACTCCTTGGATGTGCCAAGAACGACAGATCTTTGGGAGAGCAGACCAGTGCCTTCATCCATTTGGGCGATGGAGTCATTATTTGAATGGATAACACAAAACCTTTGACACATTTATTGAATGAAAACTTGACTGAAAAATGACTAAAACTTGACTAAAACTTAACTCAAACCGACTCGATGGCAAACTGAAATAACTTGAAAAAACTGACTCAACAGACCAAACACAAATGACTCATGACTGACTTAAAACAAGAATTTTACAAAGCTTTTGGAAAAAAGGCATCAATCCATCAAGATTTGGAATCATGATGACAACCACCTGGATACTAATGAAATATGTACAATCATGTGTAATGAGATTTCCAATGTAACCAATCCAATAGATGGCTACATACCAAATTTCTGCTCTCACTTTTCTCGAGCAGGCGGAACAATGTACATGTAGGCAACTCACAATAACCACTGAAAACAAGGCTTATGATAACGAACCAGGCAACATTTATCTTCTCTAGTGCTTGCAAAAGGATGCCGAAGGGATCTTGATAATCCTGAAGCACTATCTTGTCTTGAGATCCAGCAGCAAAAATACAAGTACTCCCTTCATTCTGATCTGAAAGAACAATTGATTTCCGAGGGATAGGAATGTACAGAGAAGTATGTATTATGCCATCTGAGTGTTAGCTGTAGGTTCCTTGACCATGAGAAATCCTGGCATATTGTCTTTCTCAAGCTCATACCCCTCATCTTCATGCTCTAGGTCATTCTTAAACAAAAAACAATCTTCAAGATTATCAAACATGACAGCCTTATCATCTTAGTGAAAGAAAATATTATCTGTTTGCTGATCTATAAAACTGATTACAAGACCGTCATCATTTTCAAAAGAGGAAGAGATTTCACCAACACTTTCCTGACTATGTGTGCACTGCAAATCTGTTGTAGCTTTGGATGAAACAAGACCTTTCAAAAGTAGATCTATCTCATCTTCAGACAAAGGAGACAATGCCTTTTGTTTTCTTCTGCTTAAACAGTAATTATCTTCATATGACAGGGCATTCAAACTATCATTTATTACTGAGTTAATTGAAAGGAGATTCATCACTTACTTGCACAAAGATCTCATTCTGTTTTTCATGAACTGACTGGATTGCTTCTTCATGAAGGCTTTTGTCAATAATTTTGTCTTCTTCATTCCAGATGATCTCAACAATAGAGCTCTCCTTCATGGGATTCATAACAAAGTTGTCTTCATCATCATGATCTGAATCTAGATTTGAAATGGCTGACTTGACTTTATCACATTCTGAAATTGAAACTTGACTTTCATGCATGTTGTCTTCTTCTATGGACAGATCTGGAATAAAACCTTCTCCTTCATCATCTTCCACTGTACTTAGATCTTGATCCTGGTGCAAATTTTCCTGTGCATCTTGACAAGTATCCTCTAAGTTTTCATTATACTGCTGAAATGGATTTTCATACAGGGCCTCCATGATCTCATCATCCATGAAATTATCATTTCTCCAGGCTTTCAATAAAAGTAGAAGCATGTTTGCAACAGTCATGAACTAATTTTAATGATGGGTAAGATACTTGATATCTTTCAATGAACAGAGCATGAAAATCCTTTAAACAGTAAATATAGGCCAGCGGCAAATTTTCATACCAAGATTGGGCTTCACCTTCGAGAGTGGCCAGGAATATATTCATCAAGAAATCTTCAGGAAAATCCACTTTCAACTTGCGAATATGCATATGAAATCTAACCAGATGTAAAGCAGCATCTTTCTTACCATCATTGTTAAACGTAGGCAGATTCCTTGACCAATCTACCTTGGTCATCTTATTCAGAAAACCTGGAATGTGATCTCAGCTCATGGGAGCATATCTTCTCATGATTCGGTCCATCTTGAAAATCTCACAGCTACTGATCTCTCTGCAGCGAAGTCACCATGAAGCATTTCTGGATTTTTCAGTGAATGAAGTCGCCAGGTGAATGATTTCAGCCTTCTTATGTCTGATCGTTGTTCACCATCAACCATCATATATGAACATGATACACGTACTGGGGCAATTTATAAGTTATGTGTTAAATTTACAAGCTACACCGGAGATCGACTGAAGCAGTGTTTATCTACTATGCACTCGCAGAGAAATGTGCAGTTAGAAGGCTACCTGGCGTGACTTCAGACTCCGTCTATAGCTATGAATCAAATAACACTAACAAGCAAACCCGTTCTTCCCCAGTATGGTCGCCACTATGTTAGCTCTCAAATTTGCCTTAGGATGAATTAAGGTAAAACTCAAGGCTACATCAAACCACGCTCAGCCTCGTAGCTAGCCCTACGAGGACAGGAGAGGGCTCTCTCTGGGTCAATCTCGACTAAAGGTCATCAATGAGGCTCGAGATGACTAAATTGATAACTAATTTTAGGCTAGGTATGAAGTACAAGGAGTTTGAAATTGATTTTCTGAAGTTTTGTTGAATTCAAGGGAAAGGCAATTTTGGGTGCGGGGATGAGGCACAGTTTTTGCAGAGGTCTACTTGGGGCAAGGTAGGCGATTGTCTTGATGCTTTTAAAGAGAATGAATGGCTAGATCTGACTAGTGAGAAGTTAAGGAGAGCAAGAAGCTTTCAAGGATTCTCCATAAACAGATGAAAACATGGAAAATCAAACAAACTTAAAGGCAGAGCATAGCAAATTATGGATTCTACCTTAACACTTCATTTGTTCAATTGCAGAAGATAAGAGAAGGAAAGTGATACATATAAAAAACTTAAAAATATTGAAAGAAGCACACCATCAACACATAAATCCACATGAATCCCAAATAGTGCTGCAAAACCCTGGTCTTTCCTTTACCAAAAATGCAGATAAAATATGTACAATAGAGTGTCAAGCTTTTCCCAAGAGTCCAACCTCTCCAACCCCTGAAAATGATTGAGAAATTACATCATATAGACCATCCTAACCCAACTCCCATGCCTCTAGGGTCGAGCTCTCCTTCTAGGAGCAGTTTGAACTAATTCCAAACATAGAGCTGAAAACTAGGCATCCAAACAACCTATCTCTAAAAGAAGGGAAACTGATTCATTACATTAAATTTTTGCTATTTTGTGAATGAATCATCTAGAATAGGTAAATAAGTGCCCAAGTTACATCATTTACATCAAATTACATCAAGATAGGTCAAAAATCACATCAAGAGGTGAAACTGGTCATAACTGGCTAAAATTCTGAGCTGGAAGGTGAAAATTTGACCAAAAATCTCTATGCGCCACGCGCCTGAGCTCTATGTGTCGCGTGCCTTTCAGCCTACTTTTGGGGCACTTGCAGGAATCCAAATTGAGCTCTGGTTGGCTTGTTAGAAAGCCCTTCCTGTCTACTTTCCAACCCAAGTGGAATTTGCCAATTTGGTGTCCATTTACCCCTCCAAAACTGCATTCTCCCACGACTACTTCCTGTGTGTCCAAAAAGGGGCAGTGAGGTCATTTTTTGCATGTTTTTTGACCTTTTGGGGACCTAAAACTTGCCCAAATTTCTTGTCCAAGTACCAAAATTCATGATTTCTCATGACAAATCTAAAACTGCAAGCCATTTGTTATTTCGACCTCCCAATCCTATGCGTCGTGCGAGGCGTGCGACGCATAGGGAGGCGCACGGCACATTGGGCTTGAGGCGCGCGGCGCATAGAGCCTGTGCATAGCGCCTTTTGTCAGGAGACTTTTGGAGGACTTTTGGGTGTCAATATTAGGTACAAGATAGCTCGTTGGAAAGTTATTTGAGTCTACTTTCCAACCCAACTAGAATTTTTCAATTTGGAGTTCATTTGCCTTGTTAGAAAGCAAATCTCCCAAGACTGGTCAAAATGTGCCAAATGAGGCTTCCTCAAGGCAGAATGTTGTTGCAGTCAACCTTAGGATGCCTTTCTCAACTCCAAATTGAGCTCGTGATAGCTCATTGGAAATATCGTTTTGTCTAGTTATCCTGTGACTCATCAAGAAAGTTATTTGGCAAACCAAGCTAGGCGAAAACTTGATTTTCCCAAGGTCACTTCAGAGGTGCATCAATTCTCCCGAGGCGATTGTATTGTTGACATTTATCTAAAACCATGACACCTGTGTACAAAGTGAAGGAGGTTTTTCTTCCTTGGCCTGTTGTGGACAAAACCCTCTCTCAGTTTTTCAAAATTCATCTTTCGTTGCTCTAAAACATCTTTTGAGTGAAACTTATTCTGATGTGTGAAACAAGGAATTTTGTCGAAATGAAGCGAAATGAAGGGGGTAAGGGGCTTCTAAATTATTGGGGAAATTTTTTGAAGTAAGGAGGGATGTTAGGAAGTAGGGGAAAATGGAATCTTAGATATTGAGTGAGGGGAAGGGGTCTAAAAGGGCAAAACACATGCCCAACCTAGAAAATTGCCAGGTTGTAGCAAGAAACTAGGGTTTGTGCAAAAATGAGGAATTTGGGGGATCTCAGTGATGGGAAGTGTTTAATAAGGTACATTAAGGATAGGGGAAGGTGTGTGTACATTAGGATACAAGTTTTTTTGATGATTTGACCATCCAAGAGAAATTACCTCCAAAACCCTAGGAGAGGGAAATGGACCTTACCTAGGCACAACTGAAGCATGAACAAGCTGTAAAATGACCCAATGGAACTTGACATGATGATGAAAACCCTCTGAATAATGGTACACTCATCTGAATGGTGACATGGACCGACATTTGGACAATTTTGAAAAGAGTGAAAACAAACCCTAGACCTAATGCCTAGTGACCAAATTTTGCTTGAAGACTTATTGAAATGACAAAATTTGACCTTGACACCTTAAAATCACTTTGTAAGAGAATATTTGATCACTGGAGGAAGGCTGGAAAGACTAACACTAACAAATTGGAAGAAAAAAGAGAAGCAAAGACAACAAACAAGAAGAAACAAGGAAATTAAAGGAAGGTTGTTCAGGAGGTAGTGAAGACAGAGCAAACATTAAGAAGCAAATGAATTTCCAAGAATTCAAATGAGCCAGCACGTCAAGACCCTCCATAGACTGTTAATCTTAAAGAGGAAAATTAGGCTAACATAGGAGCAGAAGCATAATCTTCATTCCATCAGAGTCCAATGAGAAAAACTCTCTAAATTGATCCATCCCAACAAGAAGTTTATGAATATTTGGAGACTTTGGATCAAGAGTGCAAAAGAAGGTGAAACCTCTTAAAATAACTAAATTTCATGAATAAGTTTCATATGATAATGTCCCTATAGTTAATTATGAAGTCCATACTACTACTATTTCTCATGGAGAACAAGATACCATTCATATTGTCAAACATGACATTTATCTATAAGAAGTATTGAAAAAATACATCGAAGAATAAAATGAAATGGTGAATGCAAAAAAAGACACTATGTTTTTAAGAATGTGTTACTAGTATAAGAAGAACAACAAGCTCAAAACAAACAACAAAGTACTCATAAATAAGGTCAAAGAGTTGCAAGGAAAACTTCTCATGAGAAAACCCAGATGGTCCATTAATGTTAAAAGAAAAGGGATGCCAAGTAATATGGATATGTTAATTTGAAGCCTTAGAAGTAGCGCAATAACAAGGATATTTCTTCAATTTTGAGTTTTGTGCATGAGGACATGCAACATCTTCAATGTGGGGGACAAGGAAAATTTTAAGAATAAAAATTTGTCTTAAAGTTTAGAAAACTTGGTGAATCTTATTAGTCCCCAACTTGTAAATTAGAAAATGTTTGTTGATATCTTTGTAAAAACATGCAATTTTCTAATAGTTTTATAGATAGTGTTTATACAATTTTGGCATTTTTTTATGTAAAATAATTTTATGCTATAAAATTTGAGCGAATCATTTTTAGAAAAATATGGAAATTGGGGAATTTTTCTTTGGAAAAACCTTGGAATATTAGCACACTTGCGAATATTAGCCCCTAAAATTTTCCATGGTGGGGGGATGTTGGATCCTCAAATTGTGCTCACTTTTGAGATCCTTTTTCCTTATTTTCATGCATCTTATACTTGTTTTTGATATATTTACAGTCATAAGGTCATTCGGGTCATCCTCAAGCATAGTAAAAGGTATCAACAATTGTATCCCATAATGTAGTTTTTCTTTGTGAAAATGACTAAAATATCACTTTGGCTATCGAATTGTGACATTTCCATAGCTAACTATAATTTATGCAGCTCGATCCATGGTTAGACAGGATGTAGGGACTTTCAAGGTGAAAAAAAGGCATGAGAAGATGTCAAATGTCAAAGGCATGGACATTCACCTATTGCGCTCATTGGAAAGATCATTAGGAGCGAGAATTTTCTTGGTCAAAGTACAAGTTAATGCTACTCCATTTACCTGCAAGGGTTTCAGTGAATCGGTTTCGATAGCAAGTGAACGTGGCAAAGATGACATCAAATGAGTGAGCACCTGCACTTGAATAATTGATGTGTAGATGAAGATGATCTGCATGATTTGCTACAATAGAGAAAACCATGCAAGATCTATTTCTTAATCGAATTCAAACATTGTGCCGTCAATTCCAAAACTTACCTTGTGGAATCATTATCTTTATCACCTTGATTTATAAGTCGAGATAGATAAAGAATAGTAAGGTTTTGAAGCACTTCAAACTTATAATTCAAGACTTTGCTTTTAGCAATACAAATACTATGTTCCAAATTCAATGCGAATGCATTTTTGATTGATTTGATCTAAGCTTGTTCTTCCTTTCTATTAACAGGAGGGTCGCCTTGAGAGTTGTAATATAGAGTAGATATTTCATTTTTATTTATTTTAATTTGCAATTATTTTCATTTTAATTCTGCAATTAGTTTTATGTTGTGTCATCAATTTCATGCTTATTGTTGATTTCATTGCCACGAGTTGAGTGCTCAATAAAATCAAAACACCAAAAAACATTTTATTTCTTAGCTTCTTTAATTAGATTTCTTGCTTAGCCTCAGATTTAAATAGAGTTAATTGTCAGAATTGGTTCTAATCACAGTTGCACACCCAAGTAATCTATCAAGGCTTGTAGTTTCTTTTTATGACCTTTAATTTGACAAGTCTTTGGAATAAATTTAAGTTTGATTTGAAGCAACTTTCGATTGAATTCAATAGATTAATTTTTTTTTCAATTCAGTCCAATAGAGTAATTTCAATTCTTCTCATAGAATAGTTTTCAACATAGTTAAATAGATTAAATTTCAATTATGTCAATAGAATATTTTTTAATTTAAGACAACAACATAAAGTTTCCATTCTATCATTTCCAACTCTTGCTTTTAGAATAATTTACTTTCATACTTATTTTGATTTAACAAGCCTTGTGGACAGAACATGTTTGTATCTTTGATGATAATTGATCTTGAATTAGCATAGATTTCCTTGCATTTTGAATTTGATAAATTAGAATTTAGCTTCTTAATCAAAAGTAAACCTCCTAGCATATATAGAGCACATACACTTCGCAAGTACATGAACCTTGGTCTGACAACTTAATGACGTAATTTAACTACCAATTAAATTACCCCATATATATATATATATATTAAAAGGTATATACAAAACAAAATAAAGTTTTACTAGTTGCAGTTTGCACAAAGGAAAAGAATGATCACTACTATAGTTAAGTACCAATTATTAATAATGGATTTTGAACATTAATTTGAACTATTTATCATAACAAGATGAAAAAATTGATTACTTCTAGATTTATTTTGGAAAAAGTTGTTCCTTAATGCATCTGTTTTATGATTATTTCGAATGCATATAATTATTCTTATAAAGGGTTTTTGGGTTTATGTATTATATTTTGTTCTCTATTCTTTGAAACTAAAAATCCTATGTTCAATAGAGTCACCTATATTTCCATATGGAGTGAGAGTTATTGATACCAATTTTCATCAATATGGTATTTTGTATTAGGATACAAAATCACCTTAATGTTCAAGCCTAAAAAATTAATGCTAAACCTTTGTTTTAATTTCGCCTATCCCATGGCCAAAGGAAGGAGGAGACTCCATAAGACTTCTTGTCACTTTATGCATTCTATGTTTGGAAAATGGAAATGCAAATCTGAATTGATGGTGTGCATTATTATGCATAGCTACTCACTTCAAAACATGAGATGGAAATGACATATGCAAATAGAATATATGTGTGAAAACATATGAAATGGTTATTGTATATGTTTTAAATGGCATGGTATATGTTTTTATGTGTGTGTTTAATTCACAATAATTATGAATTACATGAAACTCATATAATTTAAAGTTTGAGAAGTTACATATAATATGGTGATATATTGCATAATTCAAAGTTTGTATTATGGATTTTAGTTTGAGCATGGATTAAAGTTGTTGTTTGGAAAATTTTGGTTTTACTTTTAATTGTGAATGGTGATAAAATGGTTGGCAACAAAACTTGGGAAATATGTAAAGGATGTAACATCGCACGATTATTGTTGAGTCATTCAAGGTTTGTAGGTGTATGAGTTTATGATTGGCATTTAGTATTACCATATGCATGGTGCATATGGTAATGAAATTATTTTAATAATTGTGATTATTGTGAGTTGGAATCCTTCGACATGGTATAAGTAACATGGCTTGGCCACCACCCTGAATCTTAAATGTGAGTTTTTTTATTGGCAATATCAACACCCATTATGGTGTATGCAGGAGGTGGTGAGTTAATGGTAACCGTGGATGACACTGTCATTTGTCAATCAACGATTGATGTTTATTCGGGTTTATGTGATCATGGGCTAATATTATTCAAGGAACAGAACATAGGTTTTGGCACTCAAATGTAATTTGGGTATTGTTCCCCACATCGTGAAGTAGTTGAAATAAAACCGGAAGTTCAAGAGCCTTCCTTTCGAAATTATCTCCATTTCTGTTGGAGTAAGTTTTATTCACTACCGGATTTTTCCCATGGTGATAACTATTAATCCAAAGTGGTAAGTGGTAAAAATATTTAGCTATATTCATTGGGTGACCCTTGGATTTTTTTTAAAGGTTGTGTGTCAATTTGAAGGGTGACAAGAAAAGGTAAGTCGATATTATGTTTATGGTTGATTGTATTTTGAATGTGGGTGAATGAGTTCTATGTTCTTAAACTTGGTTCTCTGTCTGCTCATCCTCATTTCAGTTATTTCTTCACAAGCTTGTTAATGCTTATAAGTATCTCTATCTTCACTACATACCTCCCCTTGTCCCCAATTATACTGTCAACTTGCTACTCACAAGATATTTTCCTCAGTCCTTTACTTTGTGAAATTTGTTCAACCCACAAACATATATTGGAAAAGAGTTTGTTGGCGGCCTCAAAAACATGAATTTTAAGTTATAATGGATAAAATCCCCAATCTCCGACAAAGTGTTTCATAAAATTTGCTCAGTACATGAACATTAAAGTGGGTAATTCTCAAATTCTCAGTGTAATTGTAGTATACGAATAGTCGCTCATGTAAAGTGTGGGCTTAAATTTGTATGAAGTCACCATTATTTCATTCACATTTTGAGCCTTATACTTCTTTCTTTCCACCCATATTCTCAATATATTGATACATTCACTTTTCTATTTTTGCTTCAAGTCCTCTATATCTCATCCATAATCACAATTTGTAAACCTAAACCCTCAAGCCCAATTATACCCTAGTCATCGTGGCTTGTACTTTTATATGCATTCATTCATTTTTGCTTTCCCTTGTTGTAATATATAAAGAATATCATTCGATTTGAATGAAATTATTTTACAAAATACTACGAAATGTGACAAGTATCAAGGACCTAATCTTGTATTGAAAAGAATAAATTGCAAGTGAAATATTCAGTTGAAGGTGTCTATGATCAAACAAAAAGTGAATATGTCATTTGAAGAATTTCCATGAGGTTGTCTTCATTATACTTTGAAACCCATCATGCATATCCTCCCACTATCTTTTCCCATGATTCAATAGACTTTCAGTTTACTATAACATAGTTCATTTATGGTTATTTTTAATGCAAGTCTACTATAACAGTTGAAAAGTGAAACATGTCGATGTTTAGAATATTGATTTTTTGTTTTGGGTCATGAATTATTGCTAATTTTGTAGCTCATATTTGAATAAATGAGCTTCCACTCTCATCGATCAGGTAGAATTCTCTAAAGAAGCAGAAATATGCCTCATGGTGTGTGCAAAAATGGTAGAAATAAGAAGATTCACTTTTTTGTTCATTTTAATGCATATTCAGAAGAATTTTATCAGTTGGAGACTACTAGGCATTATTTCTGGGAACCCTTAATATTTCATGTCAACCTTTAGTTTTATAAATAATTTCTTCTTCCCCACTGCAACCTCATCCCAATGTTCATGAAATACCTATGCAAAATCATGTCAATAATACCTAGGATAATGGTTTAAATTACCGATGGAATCCATTTCCTAATCCCTCTCATGTAGAAGACAAAGGTTGGAGACAAATCATTGCAAATCCTACACATCAAATGCTTAATCACCCTCACTCTTCAATAAGCCATGCTTAGTCTTCCCCATCAGAAACATCAAGCCCTAACTATTACCCTAAACATGTTGTGCCTATTGTTACTCTAGTAATATATGTTAGTCCTATTATGAATTCAAATAATTTTGTTAATCCCATTGAATATCTAGTTATCAATCCAACTCCCAAATCCCTTGATCAATTTAGTCATAGTCTTCTACAAGAAATTTTTTGCAACCCTAATGTGGATAATCATATTCCTAATCTTGAACACCTTGATTTAGATGATACTTCTATAATTGCACCTATTGATGAGCAAGAAAAGGGAAAATAAGTTATGTCCAATGAAAACATTGTAGATCCATCTATAAGGAGGCTAGTGATTAGAACACAAGATCTTTTTCCTAAAAAAAAAAAAATTAAACTTATTTTTCATACAAGTTTCAACTTACAAGACAATTGATAAAATTTTGGACTCATATTAAATTTCAACAACAATTATTTTGATGGTAGTTTTGATGATGTTTTTAATGATCCAAACATTAATGGAAAGTTTTTATGCATATATATATATATAGTATAATAGAGAGAGAGAGAGAGAAGATGGTCTTATGTACATATTTTTGATATATATATATTTTTATATATATATAATATATATATATATATTTATATATATATATTATATATTATATTTATTATATTATATATATATATATATATATATTATATATTTATATATACTTGATGATTGGTCATAATGCAATGCATGTGCATATGGGAGGTGCAAGGTGCGTATCATGCATGATGTGGATATTTTGAAAAATATTTTGAGAATATGATGTTGTGCTTATATGGAAGTGGGTCCCCTCTCCCTAATGACTCATGGTTGTCCCATGTATATGAAGTAATCCACCATTCTAATTGTTTTCCTTCTTACCAATCCATGAGTTAGTTTTATTGGTAACTTTGAGTAAAAATAAAAGTGTATAATGGCTTCATAACTGTCTCAAGTTGAGCTTAGTTACAAATAAAAGCACGAATAAGGAAAATGGGGAACTATCTTTGCACAAAGTATGGTATGAATGAATATGGTTTCTTCAATTTTGGGACAATTTGTTGAATTGATTTAGATGTTTTGAGTCTCATCAAACTTTTGTTGTGAGACTTATTTTAAAAGGTAGCAAGGAATAGAGATTTGAATGGTTTTGTCTTGTAATTTAAGGTATACTCTATTTTGGTCCTTAATGATATTTATCACTGTTGTTTATTTGTCACTACCAATAATTGGTATTTTTGCATTAATTTTACCAACGTCCAAAATATTTTATTTGAGTTAGTTGCAACAAGGCCAAGGCTATATTTTGTTCTTTATTAATTGCATTTGACTCGTGATTTATAAAGATTTTCATTTGTAAATAAAATTCTATATGACATTTTATTTATAATCTGTCAAGTTTGGGCTCTTTATATGTGAACAGTGTTTCAAATATAGTTAAAGAATGACCTTTTTCTCCTCTTGCCATCTTAGTTTGTCTTATTTTTGTTATTTATTTTCTTCACGTTTTTTATTACAATCTCTTTTGTTCATTACATAATGTCTCTCGCATTGATAAATTTGTATCTTGAATACATCCAGCAGTAAATATGTGTTTAGGTCTTGTTAACGTGATTATAATTGTTGTGAGTATGTTTCTATGTATTTTATGTCTTTTCTATTTGTGAATATATGTTATAATAGACATTTTGATCGTGATTTCTAGTAATGGCTATTGTTGGTATGTGCATGTTAATATGGTAGTCATACTCATGCTAACTGTGTATATATATTGAATAGTTATTTCTTAAAGTTATAATATATAAAGAAAGCTATAAATTTTGGGTTACGTTCCCAACTTTATTTGTCTAGCCAAACAAGAATTAAAAAAAAATTGGACGAATAGTGTTTCTATTTCGACCATCAACACATATTTCTTACTAGAATTGATTAATTTCTTGGCTTGGTTGGCACTTATCAATGAAATATTGGAATTTCCTTTGTGTGTTAATTATGAATGATTTCCCATCCTTGATGAAATGGTACTAGTTGGCTCTTTGCATGAACATTTCATTCTACATATATATGTAGGGACACCCAAACACAACTTGACATACACTAAGTGGAACTACATCAAATTCTATCTCATCAATAAAATAAACACTGATAATTTTTGTTATTCTACACTAATTTTCTATCTTAATTTTTTCATCCCTATTTACATATCCCAATGGATATGAGTTAGGATGATATCAAACCTCCAATCCAACTTTTTTGACTATATATGTGGCTATGAGATTAGCCTATGAGGCCTATATTTCCACATTCCACTTCTTCTTCCCTTCCTTGGAAGCTTCCTAGTATTATTTATATTTTAAACACTTGATTTCCCTTTATTTTTTCCTATCTTTTCTAGGTATTATTCTTGTACACATGCCTTGTCCATTGTTATTGGTTTGAAAAACATCACCTACTTTGTTAGATAGTTGTGTAGAGGCACAAAATACTTCAAGAGTACATTTCGGATTTTGGGATAGATACCAAGCATGATGATCATCTTCTTGAATTTAATGGTGTACTCCTATACACTTTACCCTGCCTCTACCTAAAGTAGTACCATCAAATCCGTTGGTCTTCTACAAACCTAATATAGTAGAACACATACTTTATGGGGGTTTTAAATTTTTCTCACTTGGTTAAAAGGGGATTTCCCTCCAACCTAAATGTTCTTTTATGGCTTTCTCACAAGGTTAGGACATGACCCTCTAAATTCAATATGGTATATACTATTTTTTACTCCTCATCTTTGTGGTGAATATTAAAATATGCTTCTAATTTATGAAACTAGTGATTAAATTTTAAGTCCTAAATATCAACTTATTACAATTTGATGTCGACCTTCACTTCCATCTTAAAATAGGTATTACCAATGGTTGATGGAACTTGAACTTGACTACTCTTTTTTTGGTTCTTTCCTTGACTCTTTTTCTAGGTCTTCGTGTTTGCTTGGTTTTTCCTCTAATTCAGCCTCTAAGTTGGAACCTTCATCTTCTCCAATTCCAAACTTGTTTTCTAGAGAAACCATAAGGAGGTTCATATATGGATGATATCTAAAACCCATGCTTCTAACCTCTAGAATCTCTATTTTGTTATATCATTCTTATTATGAAAAAACTCATTAGCCATGGTTAACATTTTGTGGCTTTCTACTTACACCACTTCATAGATCCATGGCAACTTCCCAGGAGATTCCCCCCTATGAAGTCGATAAGCCATTTTTCAAAACGCTCAATCATAATCTGAGGACATAAAGGCATTTGGTTGGCTTGAACAGGTTGATCCATTCGCTGACAGTTATCGCATCGCTTGACATATTGTTTGGCGTCCTTAAACAAAGAAGGCCAAAAGCATCCAGTGTGAAAGATTTTATATGTGGTTATATTATCATCGAAGTGACCACAACAAGGTTCATCATGGGAATATTTCAGTATATCAAATGCTTCTTCCTCTCCTACACATCTACAAATGATAAGATCTAGTCCAGTGTAAAATAGTTCTCCTTGGATCCAAGAATATGCAGCACTTTTTAATATGATATTCCAATTTTCACAAGAGGATAAGTGAGGTGGTGTTTTTCCAGTGACTAAATAGTTGGCTATGTCAGCAAACCATGGAGACTTTGTTGACATAGCAAAAATATGTTCATCAGGGAACTCATCATCAACAGGAATTACTTCACTGGGATTATTTAGTCTAGAAATATAGTCATCTACAATATTAGATTTTCCTGGTCTATCAACAATAGTAACATTAAATTCCTACAGCAACAGTAACCACCTAGTCACTATGTCGCTAGTCAATGGTTTATTCAGTAAAAATTTACTGCATAATGATCAATATGTGCAGATAATTCATATCCTGTGATGTAGTGTCTGAATTTATTGATAGAAAAAATTACAGCTAAAAACTCTTTCTCGGTCACTATATAGTTCAATTCGGTGGGTGAAAAATTTTTACTAATGAAGTAAATAGCAAAGGATTGTTTGTTCTCTTCATGTCCTAAAGTTGTGCCAATGGAAATAGCTGAGAAATCAGAGGAAATGTGGAATGGAAGAGACCAGCTGGGACCTCTCAAAAATAGCACCTAAACAAATTTTCCTTTAATGTCTCAAAACACTGTTGGCAAGTTGTGGGCCATAAAAACTCACTATCCTTAGCTAACAATTGGAAAAGGGGGTTAGCTATCCTAGAAAAGTTATCAATGAACCTCCTCTAATAGCCTAGATGTCCCAGAAACCCTCTTACTTCCCTTTGTGTTTTAGGTGCAGGAAGATGCAAGATAACTTCCATTTTGGCCAGGTCTACCTAGATATCTTTGTTGGAAACCAAATGTCCAAGTACTACTCCTACTTTTCACATTAATCTACACTTTTTATCACTCAAAACAAGGTGAGCCTTTTGGCAACGTAAAAGCACTTTTTCTAAATTTTTGAGGGCTTCTTTGAATGAGTTACCAAACATTGAAAAATCATCCATATAGATCTCAACACACTCGAGATCAGAAAAAATGGCCAACACAACCCTTTGAAAGGTGGTTGGGGCATTACATAGTCCAAAGGGAAGCACTCGATAAGAAAATTTACCCCATGAGCATGTAAATGTGGTCTTATCTTAATCTGCGAGTGCGATATGAATTTGGTTGTACCCACCAAGCCATCTAAAAATGAAAATTACCTTTTACCAGCAAGGGTATCTAGCCCCTGATCGATAAAAGGAAGGGGAAAGTAATCCTTGAGAGTGGCTTTATTAAGTTCTCAATAATCAATGCAAATGCACCATCTCCCATCCTTTTTCGGGACTATTACCAATGGAGAGACCCACTAGCTATCAGATATAGGATATATAAAATTAGTGTCCAAGAGTTTTTGTAATTCTTCTTTCACAACACCTCTTAGTGCAGGGTTCATGTGCCTTTGGGGTTGACGAATAGGTCAGGATCCCTCTTAAATATAAATATAGTGAGTACAAGTTTCAGGAGGTATGCCTTTCATTTCCTCGTAACTCCATGCAAATACATCAAGGTGATCATGCAACAAATAAACAAGCTGCTCCTTGTTGAGATGAGTCCAGGTCCGAACTAATATGTAAGGTTTTTCCTAGACTAATTTAAATAATAGTCTTGGGCTCAAGTGTGCAGGAAGATGCTACTAATACCATTGATGAGGAGGGTTGAGAATCAAAATTTCCTTGGAAATATGGACTAAATATTTGACAAAACATGTCAAAATTAGGCATTGTGTCCAGGTTATTCAAGAAATCTCATAATTCACCCTCTTGGGTAGACTCAGTATGATGGTGGATCAAAGATACAAGTTGATTCTCCTCATCACTGTTGTCGTAATATAACCACAAAGTGTCCTTAAGCTCCTGAATAGATCTAGCAGGTGAGTATTAGGTGACTTTCTTCCTATATTCGCCGTGTGAAATATACATATCACCAGAGCGGCATCCAATGTAAGCATTAGCCGTGGAAAACCGTGGTCGCCCCAGAATCAAGGGATGTTCACCCACATGATTTTTTGGCTGAAGCACAATAAAGTTCGTGGGATATTCCCAAGAATCTATGGAGATAACCACATCATCCAGCACACCTTCTGGCTTGATTTATGATCTTCTTGCAAGTTCAAGCACAGTAGGGGTAGGAAGAACATGGACCAACCCAAGTTGATCCATGTTTTTCCTAGTCATGACATTGATGGTTTCATCCAAGTCTATTAACACATTGGGGACAAGGATATCGCCTATCTGAACAGAAACAATTGAGTTTACAAGATCGACGCATTTTTCCATTTGTGCACATCCTTTCATTAACTCAGCTCGTCAACCAACAAATTGAATGGTATGAGGTTCTACTCTCTTTCTCCCTAGCCTTTTGAGACAGAGTTCCCTAATGATTTTCATGTAGATGGGGATCTCTCTAATATCCTGAAGTAAAGGGACCTTTATACAAAGTTTCCTCAGCTCAAAATCCAAACTGGACTCGAGGTCACTCCTCTCCATAACTATCCTCTCTGGATAGGGAGGCTGGTTTGAAGAAGATGGTAACTCTAATGATGTAGGAATGGGCGGAATGGTGACATTGTTTTGAAATGACCAGGAGTTTTCTCCTCGTTTTTCTCCTCAATGATCACCATAGGTTTTTTTTTCCTGGTTTGACTACCCTTCTCGATCTCAATTGAATCTCATGTACCTCAATGGGCAAGGTATGGTAAATAGGAGAAGGGGGTGGTTCAATAGAACCAATCTATTGCACCACCTTATTATTAGGATTTGGTACCGGTTGAGCAGGCAGATGGGGTGGTTGAAAAGGTGGTGATAAAGGTAATGATGTCATTGGTTGACTTTGTTGAGGTAGGGGAGGAAAGGATGGTTGTGACATATGGTGAGGTGCATATGTAGGAGGATATGACAACATCTATGTTGGATGGGACTGATGTGAATGGTTTGACCCTCTCCATCCTTGTTGTCAGGATTGAGGGGGTTGCCCATACTGATAATGGTTCCCATGTTGCCAAGGTTGAGAGTGATGAATGTTATAACAGGAATATGTATTTGCATTATGACCAAAAAAATGTGGTGAAGATTCAAGAACCATACTTGCACCTACCTGAGGCCAATTTCTCTATGCTCCCATAGTAGGTAATGGTTTAAGTTCAGAATGCTCTCCTTCAAGTACAGCTTTTAATCCTGGTATGGAGGGGAATTTCTTGGTGGCATGTTTTTCTGCACAAATCAAAAATTTTAAATCAACATGACATTGTCTTAAATGATGCTTTTTCCTACATTTAGGACAAAAAATAGACAAAGACTCTTGTTCATCTACCAATTTCTGCTGAATTTTTAAAGAGTCTATTTGCTTGCTAACAGTATTCATTATTTCAATTTTCATATTGTCCATTTTATTCTCCAAACTAATAATCATAGCATCTATATATCCAAGTTTACTAGTTCTACGTCTATTTCCTCTACTAGATCTAGATTGATTCCTTGAAATTTTCCTACACAAGTCACAAATTTGATCAAAAAATTTCTCAGCAATATCCCCTTGTCCTAATAAATTCAAATTATGCCTAGAATCTTCAGTAAGTCCAAGTAAGAACAAGTTCCTGATACTACTTATGTCAAATTTATGTTTTGACCTCTGGAGGATGTATAAAAATATCTCTAAGTAATCCTCCAAGGTCTCATCATCACTTTGCACAATGGTAAAGATCTTGCCCTGCATTTCTCTAGTTTTGAAATATTCCTGGTATTTATTCAAAAACACTCTCTTCATTTGATCCCAAGAAGTTGTAGGTTTCCCTCTGAGTCCCATGAACCAGTGCAAGGCTGAGTCCTTGAGAGTTGCGGGGAATAACTTTAATTTCTATGCATCTGAAGAGTAATCATAGCTTCTACATAGGATATCAAACTTATAAATAAAATAATCAGGATCTTCGTGCACCTTACCATAGAAATGAGGGAGAGCCAATGGCGGAATGTTATTCATTTGAGTATTTGTTTCGGAATCCACTATTGGAAATCCAAAGGTGGATTGTTCCTCAATTACCTGATTCTCGCCAGTCCCCTCAGCATGATCGTCGTGCTCTACCATTTTTTTCCCTTGATCAAACCACTCCCACTAAAGTGACAAGGTTGACTATGGCTCAAATGCGTCTTTGGAGCACCACTAGTTTCCTTCTTCCCCTTCTTGGGTTGTGTCACACCTGAACTACTGTCTCCAGAATCCAAGTGGACAATTCCTACATGAGGAGTTTATGTATGTTTGGAAATTTTTATTGCAAAAGAAGGTCCAATATGAGAAAAAAATTTAGATTTATCAGTGTTCCCTCAGCCCTTATTGGGCTTCAGAAACTTACCCCTTTTACGCATTCATCTTAAAATAAAATCCAAAAGAATAACCAAACTTTTAAATTTACAAAAAAATAATCTTAAATCAAATGTTGCAAATGAAAAAATAAACTAGCACTATGAAATACTTCAACAATAGAAGCACACTACATAAAAAATAAAAGTAGACTTATCCCTACTATAAAGGAAATAAAAGAAAAAAGTTCTTACCAATATTTAGAAACACCTCCCACCAACAGCACCAAAATGTTAGGTGCAGGAATTACAGTTCAACAAACTCCTTTCAACACTTAATTTGTCAACCTGGGGTTTCATACACTTCGAGGTGTAGCACAGGAAATTCCAAGAAATGATATGAACCTTCTCTAATTGTATCCCTACTTCTTTGATTACAAATTGAAGACTCGAAATGAAACATCACACGGCAATGAATACCAAGAAAACTCTGGTGTTGAATGAAAATAATGTACTTTGCATAAAATTAAATAAAGGAAACTCTCAATTCATCATGAAAAATCTAAATCGATAAAATAACTATTTGAGATTCTCTTCAGTATAGTTGTGAGACAGAAGAATGATCCAACTAATCGGGTTGTTTGTCCTCCTCAAAAATTTTCTTCCTCTACCAAGCTTTCATTCCTGTACCGCAACAAGGTTCTGTAATGGAATGTTGTTCATGTACTAGAGTGAAGCTTCTATACTGGAAGCAAATATATTGGGCCCTTACTGAAGATCTTGACGTGCATATAAGAGCTCTAAGCCTTTTTACTAGAGCACCCTGTTCCTGTACTCGAAATGTTAATTCCTGTACTAGAACATAGGTTCCTGTACTAGGAAACCTTAGTTCCTGTACTTGGTTTCCAAATCAGTTGCATGAAATAAAAGTGTGTTAACTAAGAAAAGAAATGCAAGGTGAATACAAAACTGTAAAGTGAACCTCTATAAGAAAAATAAATCATTAACTAATCACATGCTCGGAAATAAAAGGTGCTTTCATAGCCAAAGGGAATTTATATTGAAATAAGAAACCGTTTTACTTGGAAACTACTTTGACAAAAACATCAACAAACTCTTTCCTAAGATGATTGTTCATTAAGTAAATTAGATCTTCAACCTTACACAAATAATCGTTTTAACTCAGGGAATCCTTATGATAAATTCAGTATTAAGTCCAGCAATGAGTGCAGGTACAAATCCAAGTAAGGCAACAATGTTTTAGTGAAAGCTTATTAACATTAATAAAATTTAAATCTAAACTTGAATATTGGAATATGTTTCACTAAAAGGCGAAACACTATTTGCAGAAGAATAATAGACCTGCAGAAATAAGAATTACTAGCTGCAATGAGTAAAGGAAACTTTCAAATTGCTAAAATGAAAATACACCAGTGCAGGAAGCTAGATGTACATTTAATTTGTAAAGAAAATGGAAGCATGCATTTGCAGGAAAGAATGGAAGGAAATAAAAGTAAATGCAAATGTACCACACGCACACACTTGGATCCAGATCACACAGCTTGCAAGAAATTAAAGTCCATCAGCTATAAAAGAATCCAAACATGATCTTCTTCACTAACCTTGCATGAAAATAAATCTAACACACCTTTAATGAAGGGAGAGCGAGATGGGTTGGCTGGGCCTTAGACAACCAGGTTATTTCCCTATAATGAAATATAAAACTTCAAGTGCTCAAATGGAGCATCACAACGATATCGAGACAAAGAACTTCACAACTGGCATGTTCTTTTGTATTAAGTTTCAAAAAGAGTAAAAACACATCATGGATCCCCGATCCAACCCAGAAATGGTGATACTCAGAAATTACAGTTGGTAGCAAAAGTTTAACACAGCATCGCCCCCTAAAATCTACGGAGAAACCCTATTAAATACATGTTTCATCTCTTGGCCACAACAAAAATATAACAACATAATATGTTAAGCCTTTTGGTTGTTCACAAAAGGTCTAAACAAGGGTTTTGCAGCCGAAGTCCAATCTTCATATCCCTCCTTTTTCTCTAAGCGCCAAGCCTAGCAAGGAAACTGATCTCTTAGACAAGAAATTTGCGTGGTCTACTGAGTTTTCCTGTCCATAAGCGGTGATTCAAACAAAAATTGACAACTGCCTCGAAAGTGTAGGAACACTGACCAGTACAAGCACGATTCCTACACCAACCCAATCTCTCACATAGATTAACACTTTGGTTCCATCAAATTACTTAGGAAAGGAATATATTAGTTGCAAAGACATTTTAAGATATAAAACCTGTAAATTTAATGATTAAGTACTTATATAACCTTTGAAATATGAAAAACATAAGAGGAGTGCAGGAATGTGTGCAATTGGAAAAAAGTATAAGAATAGATAGGCCTTCAGGGTTAAAACAGGTGTTAAGGTGGTGTGTTTGGGATAGGATAGAGACCAAAAATTAAGACAATTATAGCCACCAACAATGCTTTTCTTACTTTTGTTTTCTTTTTTTGTGTTATTGTGTGCTTTCCAAGTGTGTGCATGGCGATAAGGAAAGTTTCTAAGTCGAGAAAGATCATGAGTCCACCTAACCAAGAACTAATTAACTCAAACGCTTCTAATGGTTAAGTGATGATGCTTAAGAAACATTGACTTAGGAGAATGCGACATTAGGAGAAAACACATAGATAACAAATCAAACAACATGACAACTCAAGGGGGCTTGAAACAACAACTATTGAGGCTCCAAAATTGACACAGGAAAAATAAATAAATAATAATAATAATAATAATAATAAATAAATAAAAATAAAAATAAAATTAAATAAAAAATTAATCGTTGTCGTGGTAACAACATGTTCTTAAACTATATCTATATTGATATCGTGTATTTGGTTTGAAGTATCTATTGTCAAGTTAGGCGTTTTTTGTTTATTTTTTTAATGGTTTTCAAACAATGGACAAAAACTAATTTAGTGGGCAGTTCAATCAACAATTGAGCGATAGTCAACTAGAATGAGAACCCAATTAAGGTAGATTGTGGTTTTTAGTAAGTTCCTAATCTGTTATACATAAAATGTGTGAGTATTATACATAAAGTATTAACATTTAGTTTTGTCTTTGACTACTTATTAGTTTGTCTTTGACGACAAATTTGTCACTTGTCCATAGTTTAACATTGAGAATTATTTTTTGTTATTTTTTATTATTATTAAAATTTATTTATTTGTAAGGTGATTGGTTGAGGTCTTATTATGGGTTGTTTAGTAACTTCTATTTATAATCGTTACTAAATTTGTTTTTAGTTTATTTAATCTTTATGTAACTTTTTTCTTTTTCTTTTTTTCCTTTTTTCCTATTTATTTCATTTTCATGAATTATAGTTTTTTCTTCATATTTTTCAATTTAAGATGACTTATTATTATATTAAAACATATTTTGATAAATTTAAATTATAAAAATTATGTATTAATAAAAAATAAAACACATAAATATAATAAAAATAAATGTGTATATATGTTAATATAAACAATATTAGTTAAACATATTTCTTAATTTTTGGTGATGACATTTACCAATACAGTATTTTATTAATTGTTTTATTTTTGCGATGAAATTTTCGTCTTTCTTATTTTTAAATTTAATTACGCTATGATGGCATTCAACCACGGGGGATTGAGAATTCATATTTGGGGATATATATTGAGAAAAAAATGACAAAATATATTGAGAGATATATAGGGGGTAAAGGGGTTTTATATTGGAAAGGTATAAAAAATGGAGCTCAAAGTTAATGAAAAAATATAAAGGGGTATAAAAAATGTTAATAAAAAAATAGATACCTACAATATCTAGTGAAAGTAGGGGACTTTTAAATTGGGAAGGTCTATGGTGGGGGTTAAATAATGTGATTTCTAGAGGTATTTTCCAATATGTAGTCAAATTAGGGGTATTATTTAGTATGTCAGAGGTTTATTGAGTGAGCCCCCATGGCATTCAATAGTACAATATTTTATTAATTGTTTTATTTTGTGATGAAATTTCTGTCTTCATTATTTTTAGGTTAATTAACCTATATTTAAGTTAAGCAGAAAGTACTAGCTACTCCATAGCCCATGTTTAAAGTTGCCTTAAGTGATTGAATTTGATATAGTTGACTTTATCTTATAAAATGTTACTAATAGACTCAAGTATAAGTAGATGACCATTTAAATTAAACAATATTATAATAATTTATATGTATTATTAACCAATCTTATATGCATGTCAATGGCTAAAAAGATATTATATCTTTATTTGTTACAATGATGTAATGGTATTTCAAAATGCTACCAATTTGTTTTTAGACATTCTTATAAACTTTTATAATGTATTTATTATTTCTAACATTTTTTTAAATTCAAAATACATTTATAAAATAATGTAAAATTTATTTGAAATTATAGAAAATGAACATGTATAAAAAGATATATATCTTTTGAGACATAATTTTAGAAAAAAAATAAAAAATAAATAAATTAATTAAAAAAAATGAAAATTAGGAAGTTGTTTCTTAATTTTGTCTTGTATTATTGAATATATTATTGTTAGGATATTTATATACTTAAGAGCTAGTTAAGATTAATTTGATATAATGTGTCTTTAGTTAAAATATATTTCCTTATTGTATTTTCTTGGTATGCATTAATATGCATTTATAATTATGTAATCTAGTGGTCACAATACGTCTTAGACATAACATGATCTAACAGTTCATATTCTCCTTGATAGGCTATATTGATCCAGGGATTAACACTTGATCGATCCATAATATTTATTTAAAGCACATTGACAGTCATTTGTAGATGATCAATTATGAGAAACTCATTTGTAAATTCATTATGTTTTAACGTATTATCTCAAGTGGTCTTGCCTTGGTTATGGTCATGCATTGTTTCCCTTTTCATGGTGTCAACCACATAATACATTAGTGTATTTCTCTTTGATATATTTGTGTGAGTAGTTGTTTAAATTATTTGATCTATGTAGAAATTATTGATCATGGTATTAGAACCTATATGAAGACCTACTCTTATTGTTGGTTGAGCTCGTAAACTTGTTGCTACATATATCAAAGGATTTATGGGCTCCATTATTTCTATATATTTTTTTGGTTGAGTGAGTTATTCTATTGCATATATATTATTGATTTAAATAAAAAATGCTTTTTGTTTCATCCAAAAAAGGTTTATGTTGCCCAAGATACAACCATTTTTGTCAAAACCTAAGGTACAAAGTTTTATTACTATTTTTTTTGTTAATATTTTAGTTTTTATATTTATATTCCTAAGTTTCTACCATTTCCGGTTTGTGTATTCTCTTTGTCATGTACTTTGAATGATTGCATCAACTAGAAATATAGCAAAAGTGTCTTCTATTTTGCATTATTTGTGATGCTCTTTATGTGATATGAACAAATAAAAAACAAAGAAAATAATTGAATTTTCTAGATAGGTTAACCAAGATCTCTCTCTCTCTCTCTCTCTCTCCTCTATATATATATATAATATATAGATATATATTATATATATATATTTATATATATATATATATATATATATATATATATATATATTATAATATATATATTTTTCTATTTTTATTTATGTGTGGTTTTGTTGAAGTTTCTTGCAGAAAGAAATAAGGGTTTTGGGTAAGTATGCACTTTGAGGAAAAGTGTTACAAGGAAAGAACTCTCCTCCTTTATAAAATTTGTGATATCTTGTATTAGTTCACTTTGTTGAAATATAATTTATTTAATAAAAGGTCTTGAGTTCAAGTATTTCTTTTTATTAAGTTATTTTTTGAAAAAAAATCATGCAAATTTAAGTGATCAAATTTTTATTATAAAGTAGGATTTACTTAAATTATAAATTCAATCACTATAAAGTAACTTTAATGTTATTTTTAATTTTTTTTTGAATGCAAATTTAATTTATAAAGTAACATCATCTAGAGTGATTCTCGCTTATTTTATAAAATTTGGTCACTTCATATAAAGGTAAGCTTATATAAAAAGTTATAGAAGGAAGGGAAACATTTTTTTACTAAACAACCACTTTGTACATCCATCGCTACAATGGCCAACCTCAACTTACCACATGGAATTATGGTTACATTTTATGTGTTTCTTAAACAAGCAGAAACTTGAGATCTAAAGGCTATCTTCAACGTCATTTGTTCTACATACTTTTTCCACAATTTTCCATCTGGAGAGCCACTTTCTACTTTTGAACTCATAGTACATATATATTTTAATATGGATAGTCTAAATGGCATTTTTCCTAACATTTCAAACTAATTCTCATAGAAATCCCAAATCAAGGATGTACTATGAAGTAAAGGACTTTATTGGATTATCTTGGGAAATGAAACTATTTCCACTAATGCATGAAAGAAATGCAAATTTTATAGTAAAAATGTTGAAGTGCCTGGATTAATCAAGTATGTAACACACCCTTCCACATCCTTAATATACCTTGCGATGTGGAAGGTGTTACTTTATAATTAACCTAAGCCTCAAAGTTCGCTATGAAGATGGGGTTACAAAAATCCTTATTTCCCAACTTTATCAAAACAAAAAATAAATACCATCATCATGTTCATCTCATCAGGAGCTTTCTGACAATATAAATTTTATCTCAATCTGACTCATGTATTGAAAGTTATGCCCTTTCAAATTTAACCAATTAACTCCTACTACATCAACATGATTCTCCCACGTGGCACCCACATGTAACCCATGTGGCATTGCCACATCACTCACAATGCCTATCTAGCATCCACATGGCATAGTCACATATCCATGGCACTTGCCACCTCATCTCAATTTTCGAACCCACGAGGCCTTGTCATTCATGCAAACCAAAATTTCCCATTAAAGAGATTGACACGTAATTGAAGTGTACAAACAATGAAGTGTTGCCACATTATATTGGGCCAACAACATGCCCATACCACCACACCCAATGCCACAATAGAAAAAGACTATTTTATGGGATTGGCGTGGCATTGTAAAAACTTCCGTGTCAATTACTGGTGGTGTCTCCATCCTTTTCCCTCCACTAGTCTACACCCATATCCCAAAGGAACCAAAATGAGCTTGGCACTAGGAAAAAGGTGTTATGGGAATTTTCCCAACTCTCAATGCCAAATTTGATGTTGTGCATCCTATTACATTGATGCCAGGGTGATGTCACCCTTCCATGTGGCATCCTTTGGCAGTGTCATGTGACAACTAAAACCAACTCTTTGGCCATCCAAAAGGGTTGCTCCTACTTTCGATGTATCACGCTCCTACCTACCATGTATCATGCCATGTAGGTGCCATGTCAGCATAAATACATGCCGTCCACCCATGTGGTGTTTTCATAACCTTATCAGGATCTCATGACCTTTGCCACCTCAGCCTCAGTTGTGGGTCGCACTAAGTTGAGTCCTTCATGTTTTTTTTATTTTCTTGTTATATATGGGAGTGTGATTTACTATATAAACTGCACAATTGATGGCTTCCGCCCAATAATTAAGACATAATCCCTTCAATTGAATCATACAATTATCCATTTCATTTAATGTATGATTATTAATTTTAACAACACCATTTTTTTTTGTATATATGGAAAAGTATGTTGCATTTGAATGCCATGTGTAATGCAGAAAGTTGTAAATTAATTGGTGACATATTCACCTCCTAGTATCTCTTATTAACCTTTGTAGTTGGTGTCTAGATTATTTTCCTACAATGGCCTTCTAGGCCAAGAACAAGTCAAAAACTTCACTCTTCATTTTTGAGAAACAAACCTAAGTGTGTATGGAGAAGTCATCAATGAGATTTAAGATGTACTTGAGCCGAAAGAAGGAAGGAGAAGAAAGTGGACCACATAAATCACTATGAACAAGTTGCAAAGGGGTTGAGGCACATTTGTCAAAATTGTCCCAATGATGTTTGTCAAGAACACAACTAGCACAAACACCATCACTACAAGAAACGAGAGGAAGACCGGTCATCATATTTTGATTACATAGTTGCTATAGTGAGTGATAGTTTAGATGACCAAATCTCTCATGCCAATGTTTGCTCAAGTTATGACTATGAGCAATAAAAGGGAGAAAATATGATGATCCAAAGTTCTCAAACTTGTATAACTGAGTAACTGATCAACTATTTTTATGGCAAGGACATACTTAGGATATTTTAAACCCTTAATTACAACTCGGTGACGTGAAAATTCTACTATTTTACCTTCACTTGAATGAGTGATCTGATATACAGATAGAAGGTAGCAAGAAATACTTGGAAAAAATAACACATCATTCAAATGAACATTATCTACTTGAATTGTTCCAGACCCTACAACACTAAGAGGTATATCATCACCAAAAAATATTTGCTTAGTGTTACAAGCATTAGGAGTAGAAGAAATGGATTTATCCTTATCTATATGATAAGAAGCTCCATAATCAATAACCCAGTCATCAAAATAAGAAGTAGAGGTTGTGTTGAAGGAGAAACCATAAGTGGAAAGTGCATTCCTATTAAGAGGAAGTGTTACAAGAAGAACCAAGGCTGGCATTGTGCTTTGTCATTGTTGCTTCCATGACCTCTATATTTTTAAAGCATTTAAACTCTAGATGATCATCTTTCCTACATCATTTGGAATGTTTGCCACACTTATTACTCTTTGATTTTTGGCCCTTTGTCACCATTCATTGGGTGATTGGTTTTATCTTTCTGTTGGGGCATTAAGGCCTTGTTAGATGTACCTGAAGTGCCAATCACTCCCATATGCAAGAGATTGTCCCATTCCTTAATCAAAGAGGCACAAAAAAACTCAAGAGAATATTTTTTATAGGAATTTCTCAAAACTTCTCTAATGGCATAAAATGTAGATGCAAAAATAGAGCATTAAGAACCAAGTTGTGGAAGAATAATATATATGCAATGCTCATTGTCTAGATCAACATTACAGTCATTAAGAAAATGCCTAAGTGTTTTAAACTTAGATAAGTGATCTTCAATGTAAAATAAATCATTAGGATTTAAATTCATGATTTGATTTTGAAGCTGATGAGATAGAATAATATTGGCTTCACCAAATATCTTTTGTAACTTTTCCCAGTCTTCATCTAGAACATCGGTTTCTTGAATATGAAATTTCAAATTAGAAAAATTGGACTTTCTGATTAATCCATGGGCTTTTTCGTTCCTATTATCCCATTTAGATCTCTTATCAAGATCACTGAGGGAAATTTCTTGTCCCATGGTAATGTGGTACAATCCTTTACTTCTAAGTGCTCCTCCATGTGGGATTTCCATGAGAAGTAGCTGGCATTGGTAAGCAAAATTTCACTTGGAGTGGCCATGTTAAAATATGAAGATAATATGGTTTCAAAATCTAAAATTGTCTATCTAGATAGAAAGATCTCAAAAAAATAGGTTGTAAAAAAAACAAAACTGAAAATGGAATTCGAATGTGAAAGTTATACCCAAAAAAGGCATTAACAATAGCAAAGAAACATGTGGTGATGGATGATGGTAAAAAAAAATTAAAAAATATATTCCCTCACTAGTTTTGACTATAAACACACTTTTACTCACTTTTATAAATAAACTACTTTATGAAGTGACCCACTTTTATAAAACAAGTGATAATCACTTTTACAATGAAGTTACATTGTAAATAAAAGTTGCATGCAAAAATAACTTAAAAGGAAATATTAAAGTTATTTTTTAGAGATTCACTTTTATATGACAAGTGAAATACACTTTACAATAAAGTTATTACATAACTTAAGTTTTCATGAACATTTTCAGACATAAAATTAAAAGGAGATTTGAACTCAAAACCAGGCTTACTAAATAAATATAGTTTTAACCAAGTGAGCTAGTGCAAAAAACATAACAATAGTAGTGAAGGAGGTTGTTGTGGTTGTTCTTGTTGTTGTTGGGGCTTTCACTTGAACTACATGTCGACCATAAGACTGTTAAATTTACAACAGCGATTCTATATGCGGAAAAAC
>APFE030641626.1:0-2500 GCA_000404065.3 Pinus taeda | reverse complement strand
ATTTTTAATTCATGCAGATTCAATTATTCATTGTTCTGAACTTTATGATAAAACTATTAATTCATAACTCCTGTGGGTAGGTTATGAAATTTTATCCTAATTAATTACATAAATATAATAAAAATTCCTGTGGGATAAAATATATTAAATTTAGTCTAATTAATTACAATTTAATGTCTAAATAATCTTTATGTGATCTAACCAATCAAAATATATAATTTTATTTAATTAAAGATGTTGTGGCTATTCTCTAATGAATTAAAATTATATGGATCACCAGACATTATTTTCTACATAAATTGCATAAACAAAACTTAACCAGAGTAAAAATAATGTTTACTGAAAGGAGTAAGTCAAAATGACATTTTAAATAAACTCCATATAACTGTCAGCATTACGGTAAACAACAGTAATAATTCTTCACAAAATCAAAATTAAAGTTAAAGCAGTCAGCATTACCATAAATGACTGCAAATCGATTGTTCAATTTATAAACAAAACCCGGAGATAGACTGAAGCAGCATTGATCTACTTTGCACTTGCATAGCAAATGCAGTTCGAAGGCTAGCTGGCTTGACTTCAGGCTCCATCCTTAAGTTTATAAAACAAACAAAAATAGACCAGCAAACAAGCTATTTTGCTCACAAGATAAATAAAATTAAATTTAAATTAAATTTCTACAATGCTAAATCTGAACTTCATGCGGAATAAACATAGAATCAAAAATTGAATGCTCGAATGAGAAATAAACCATTTATGTGCCAAGAATAAAAAAAAAAAATGCTATATGATGATAACGAAAACAAATCCGCTAGTCACACCCAAAAAATCCATAGAGACAGAGCTAAATGGTAATCAGAATCTAGCCCATTTTGCAGGCGTCGTAAAGCCCTGGCAGGTTGCAAAATAAACCCCCAAAAATGGCAATGAGCAATAAGGAACCTCTGATAAGCCAGGTTATGAACCTTTAAAAACTGACGGGATAACCATAGTTTATCGTTATAGGTTGCAATATGTCACAGGGTTCTCTTTCACATCTAAGAATGTGCCCTGACAATCTACATTGTATAAATAGAATGCCTGCATAGTTCTATGATGCAATGCAGCCCATTAAAAATTTGCCCAGATAATTCCACAATTCATATTGAATCCGAGGGAAAAACAATTGTATACAATAATTAGAATGTCGGCATAGTTCTATGATGCAATGCAGCCCATTAAAAAATTTGCCCAGATAGTTCCACTCTTCATATTTGATCCAAGGGAAAAACAACACTTTGGGGTAACATGTACCCAGTTAGTGCTTCAATGACGACAAAGTCCAAATTAATTGTCCTGTTATTCCTACAATGCATAAAATGTTCTAAAAATATGTTCCCACAGATAGATAATGCATGTCAAGTTCAAATATATCTGAAATAGCATTGCATGCATATCGAGTTTAGAGAACAATCATACAATAATGCATATCAAAATCAAATGGCCAGGTAGTTCCAAATACATATCGAGTTAGGAAACAACTGCACAAAAATGAATATCAAATTTAAATGTCCAGGTAGTTCCAAATGCGTATCAAGGCTACCTCGAAAAGACAGCAAAAGTCAAATGAATAATTTTGACAAAGGGCATCACTGCTAAGATGCAAATGTCTACGAGAGTTTTCTGAAATGCATGTTGAACCATGAGAGTATTGTGAAAACATTAATGCCATGAATATTGGTCCTGCAAAAGACATCTTTTCAAATTGCTAAACATAGCACATGATGTTCAAAAGTACAATCATGAATTGAAGAAAAAATTTCCAAAATATGTTCCAAAACTCTTGAAAACTTTCTTTAAAAAATGTATGGCAGAAGGGTTGAAATAGCTGCAATGCCTCCATATATTCGATCTGAGTACCAGGAAGGTTTAAGGGAGATCGGATGTACAGTGGAAGAGATGAATTCAAGCTATCACAACAGTATCACTTTCTTGAATGGTGTGAAGCTAGTAATTGCTCAGATTGCAGCTAAAGACTGGACTTCTCCAGATAGTAAACGTGTAGCCCTCAGGGTGGACATACTAAGGAGAAATCTAAAGACAAATACTGTGATTTTCGTTATCATAACAAGATAATTTTGGTAAGCAGAACATACCAAGGCAGAGATAAATGTTCAGCTCTGATACCAATGTTAAATTTACAACAACGATTCTATATGCGGAAAAACTTAAAGAATCATAAAACTGGAATGAAGGTTTAATGCCCAAAAAAAAAAAAAAAATTAATTAATAAATTAATTAATTAAATTAAATTAAATTACCTCCAGCCATTGATAATGTTCTTGCTACAAACCACAGTCCACTTGCTTTCTTTACTGAAACAGCACTCCAGCTTCAATCCAAGCAAAAGAAAAGAATACAGAAAGTCTGAAGGCACTTCCTGTTAGGATATTCCAACACATAGGAAATAGTTAAGTTCAACTTGGTCTAGTATAGAGTTAGGTAAAGTGTGTTTCTTTAC
>APFE030641611.1:0-11472 GCA_000404065.3 Pinus taeda | reverse complement strand
ATTGTGGAAAAAACTCCACAGTTAAGCGCGCTTGAGCCAGAGGAGTTCTGGGATGGGTGACCTCCTGGGAAGTCCTGGTTACCGGGTGCAGGCCCCGGAAGTGATGATTGATGCTATGTGATTCGTTCTCCACATTTCACTAGTTTCAATCCCACTTCTTCACCCCTGTGAGCATCACCCGATGCAATGAGTGCTGAATGAACTATTCAAAAATCATGAGAAATTAGTCAGTTACGACTACCTCTCATGGAAATGGTCATACGTTTGAATGACTTACTTAACGCAGTTGAATCCCAAAATGATATCTAAAGTAATTGTCTTCTCCATGTTAAAAGAAAATTGATTACATCAAGATTTCAGCTACACCTAAGGGACGTGTCAACCCCCTAATTCACATGCTATAACCTATAGGATGCTAATAGACCCTAGTATTCCGTTGCAACCATAAGGACACCCTAACGCCCTGTTGATCAGGCCACAACCTGATGAGTTCCCCAACACTCTGTTTACCTAGCTATTGTCATAAAGGATTCTTGGTTGCCCTATTAGTTTATCAACCACAACTAAATGGACGCCACAACGCCCTATGCAAGCCACAACTTTCCCTAGCACCACCCTGCCACCCTGAAGTGTTCTTAGGCCATAACCTGAAGGTGACTCCAATCACCTGCCTTGCACCACCCTACCACCCTAAATAGTTGACGGACCACGTTTCAAAATTTTCAAACTAGATCCCCCTGTGCTTTGAATCAATATAGTAAATATGTAAAGAATATGTATTCTGTCAAATCATAGGAGCCACTAATCATCGAACAATCAAACTGCTCACTACACAATGCTGCACATCAATGTCACTGCTCAACTGCACATCACTATCACTACTCAACTTCACATTGTTATCATTGCACACATAGATCACCGCACATCTGATCACTGCTCAACATTAATAGCTCAAAACACTATCTACCACTGCACATCACGAATGAATAAGCATCAAGTGTCATATGCAAACAATCATACTTCACGTTGCTTCACTATTCCAAACTACTCACAACGCTGCAACCATCTCGCACTGCTGTGAAATGATGGTACAAACCAAGGTGCCTTAGGTCATCCCTATGACCTACAACCAATGCTCTCAAGCTCTGTCCTTAGAGAGATACCAACATACGTGTAAACTCTGCTACTCAACTGGACAAACCTTGCTATCCATCTTTACATCAATATGCTTGTACAACTGGATGATATTGTCTTCAAGTCCTGCTTCCCTGCAAGGTTACATTTGTGTCATTTGTACACACTCTCTAGGTCATCACTACAATTCAAATCTTAGTTCATCATTGTCATATGTCTATGTTCCTTAATCTATGGGTCAAGTAAATAATTCATGAAAAACTTAAGGTGTCAACTTAATGTCAATGTCTTATCTAGATGTCAAATCAATAGTAATGCAATATTGTCATATAGTGTCTTAGTCAAGTATAGTTAAATTCAAGAAAATTATCAAGTAAATGTAAACTCAATGTAAGGTTGAAAGTCAAACACCATAGAATGCCCACTAAGTCAATCAATGTTTCACTTCTTAATTAAGGTATTTGTCATGTTAAGGTATCAAGCAGATGTGAAGAATCTGTATGTTAGGTCCACTGATTAGGTCATGTCAATTCATACTTTAGTTTTCCAATCTAGGTTAATGTATCAACGTGTCACTTTTTGTGTCATCACATATATTCACATCAATTGTTGACACTGTACCACTAAATTCCAATCCTAATAGGCTGTCATGGCAACTGCTACAATAGTGAGTGCCAAGATAATGTCAATTGTCATGTCATCATTCAAATTCATCATTTTCTTAGCCATTGTATTCAAGTCATTGTATACACTAGTTTTCACCTTAATACAAGGTCATGTCAATAAACTAAACAAAACTCTAACTAACTGTATATAGTATATACATAAGTCACTCATTATACTTAAGTTATATTTCTGGTGTCATATTCTTGTTAGGATAGTTGCAAGAATTGTTCACAACTTGTCAGGTCAAGGATATTATCACTGTATTGTCATGATAATGTCTTGTCTAGCTGTCAAATCTAAGAGCTACTGTTATATGTGCATATTTATGCTCAAAGAAGGTCATTGTCAATATGCCACGTTGTCATATATAGTTAATGTACATGTTACCACAGTTAATACATTCAGGTTACTGTATTATTGTTACAAACCTTAATTCATCATAGTGAATGACATAGTTCCACTACTAAATCATATAAACAATAACACTGCTTCTTACTTTGTTGAGTACTTTCAAGTCTAAAGAGGAAACATAACTACCAAGCAGGTCAAACCCTTAATCATTACAAAGCTCTGAAGTTTTAACACTACAAAGAGTTTCCCAACAAATTCCAAAATCAAACAAAAATACCTAAGAATAGACTCTAGAATAGTCCTAAATAAATTCATTGTCATAGTCATATAAACCACCTAAGAAATACGTTGTCATGACAAGAACCTATGTCCTAAAAGTTGATGCCTTAATAGGAACCTAACACACATGACACACTGCCTCAATTCAAGTCATAACATACCTAATATAATTCATCGTCATAGAATTGAAAGTCTATAACGGTTCTTCAAGCCTTAAACCAACAAAAGAAAGAAACAAGGCCAAATTAGTCTACACCCAAAAGAAACCAAAAACCAAGAAGTAAATATAATAGAAATACCCTTCTACACATGTCTGAATGTCTTTAGGTCTCCTAGTAAATGCAATGATCCTTGAAAGCCAAGAAAAAGGAAACCTTGATTTAGAGAAGGCCTAAAGTTGACCTCAAATCTGAAGTGTATAGGTCATGTTTTCTTCATTAAGGAGAGTGACCAACACTTAAAAGGAACCTAAAACCCAAACAAAAATCATAACAAAAAAAAAAACCAAACTAATTCATTGTTTTGTTCCTCCTTTTGAACTTCTTCACTGGTCTACCCTAGAAATCCTTCGCTGTCTTATTTTAGGTAAGTCAAATTATTTCAGAGAAAAGGTCATAAAATAGTTCGTTGAAATGATAATTTTGGAGGAGTATACATGGTCTTTTTATAGACTTATGTGTGGGTATAAGAGGGACTCCTATTAGCATTCCAATTTCCTCTTACAATATCACAAAATCACTTTTCTTTTGATGATATACATTATGTATATGTTTGGGGTGATGTGTGTTCATAAATTTTATTGACTTGGATAGTTTTGAAGTCTTAGGGGATTTGTTAGGTAGGCCTTTTCATGATATACATTACATATATGTTTGGAGTGATGTGTGTTCATAAAATTTATTGACTTGTATAGTTTTGAAATCTTAGGGGCTTTGTTAGGTAGGCCTTTTTAGGATACTTCAAAAACAATTTCCTTTTTAATAAAATTAATAAAATTTAATAGTTATTAATAAATTGTTTGCTTAAACTCTAAGGAATTTGTACACTAACTCTCTTTGGTGTGTTTTGCAGGTGACACATGAGAGTATTAAGTCAATGATTGATTTATTGTCTTTGGTTTTTGAAGTTATGTAACTTATATGGGGTGAGATTACGATGATAAACACTGTCATATGTTGACAACCATAGGAGGAGGTGTCATGTCACTACCCCTAGGGGTTTTAGGACAGAAACTGTGGTCACTAACTTCAATTGTGAATATCTCTCAAACTAGGAGGCCTCTTGGGGCGTACGACATAGAAACAAAAACATATTTTTGAGGAGAATCTAATGACATAGATCTACGACCCAAACTCAATGATTTAGCCTACCAAAAACCCTCGACAAAGTCGGGTCACATCCTCTATCTAGGGAACACAAAGCCTAGGACATGGATTTTTAACCATCCAACAATATAGCTGCCATCTTGATGTAATTCTATAATTACTAAGAAGCATTCATTAACCATTTGGCATCAATGACTGGTGTTTTTGGTCAAAGCCAAACCTAGTCAACTCTATGGCTTGACATCAATGACAACACCATCCAATATTTAGATACCTTGGTCAAGTATCTAATATGTAACATTGCGTGTGCTGTAACTCTTCATACAACATGTCATTTTGAGATCTTCCGTGTATCTCTGTATATATGTAATTATGAATACTTCCCTAGTTAAGAGGAAGTGTTGAACAATGTAACTAGTGTTGGTATTTATAATTGTATTTGAGTCATGATGAAATGTATTTGTTAAAAGAAAGAAAAATAATTTTTATTGTAAAATAAAATTGACATATTAAAGTATGGGTTTCATGCTTGGGTCATTGGTCAATAGGTCAAAGCACCCATTGTGTGCTCTAGGATTTTTGTATTGTATTAAAGTCAAAGTCATAGTGTAAAAGACCCTTCATGGACACCTAAAGTCAAAGAAGAAGAATTATTGTGTGTCAAAATGACTCCTCCACCAAGTCGTATCCATCTCCTATATGTTGACATTCCCTTCTCTACAAGTTGGACTCAAATGAAGCTTCAAACCACTATTAATAGCTAATCATTCAACCCATCGAGGAACATACATATATGATATTCAATTTACAACTAAGGAGTAATGAAGTTCCAAACAAAAGGAGAAGAATATATCTCATGACAAGAAGGAAAAGAAGGCAAGAAAAAGTATGAGATCAATTAGAGGGCCGAAAAAGTACAAGAGAGTGAAATTTGTAGAAGAAGGAAGTGAGGGGCTGAAACCCTATTTTGCATTGAATTAATAGTTTGATTTGTTCATGGGAGGTTGACTTGGTGGAGTGAAGGAAGTCATTTTTCTTGTTCTTGTGTCTTGGTTGTCTCAATTTGATTTGAATCTACTAGTGGAAGAGTTTGATTGGGTTTTCCCCTTCTTAGGGGTTTTTCCCTGGCTGAGTGCCTATCTATAATGTCTTTGTGATCTTCTTGTTTGGAATTTGTCTTAATGATGAAAAGAACATAATAACAATAATGAAGAAAAATATAATAATAAAAAAAACTTATCAAAGTATAATAGAAATCTAGGTAAATAACCTAGTCTATAAGCTGCCTTAGATTTCTCATTAGTTGGTGTTAACCTTTATCATCATTCTGGTTAGGGATTTTGTCTTTTACTATTAGGATATGCGATTTTTTCTAAAACACATTGTAGGAACCTCATAGCATTATTTGAGTAGTCATATGATGCATGATTGTACCCCTCCTTAGGTGAAGTTTGAGAGAATTGCAGGAAGGTCACAAGAATGACCTAAGGCATATTGGATTGTGTTATGATCAGATATTTGTGCTTGGAACTTGTAGCAATACATGAAGTTTGGTTCAATGATTGTGATGACTACTTCATGAGCTCTTTAATTCTTATTCATTCATGAGTAGTACAGTGCAGTGAAAAAGTACGCAATGGTCAGGTTATGCAGTTTTCACTTGATTTGGAAACATTGATAGTCAGGGTTTGATGCATAGTGATATGACTAGATTAGTTTGAGCGATGGCCAGTGATGTCAACTAGTCAGTGGTTTGTTTGAGTAGTGATATGACATGACTAGATTGACTAGTGTTAGAACAATGTTTTGCAATGGTCAATAGTTAATTGGAACAATAAGCAATGTTGTGTCGAGAAGTATAGTGGTACCTTTTATACAACATTCTTATATTGATTCAAAGCACAAGGGGATCTAGTATGAAAATTATGAAACATGGTTTGCCAACTCTTCAGGGTGGTAGGGTGGTGCAAGGCAAATGATTAGAGTCACCTTTAGGTTGGTGCTTGAGAACACTTTAAGGTGGAAGGGTGGTGCTAGAGAAGGTCAGACCCTGCGACATGGTGTTGGAGCATCCTTTTAGTGGGTGTTGATAAAACACAGGGTGTTGGTGCGTCCTCCAGTTTAGTGCTTGTAAACCATGGCATTGGTGCATCCTTCAGGTTGGTGCTTGAAAACTAGGGGATTGGAGCTTCCTTTAGTTGGAGCTAAAAAAATGTGGTAATTATTTTTTTTAAGGAGAAGAAGACAATTAATAAGAAGCATTCAGTGGTTTTTGACCCGGAGGGGGTTTTCCACCAAAAAATATTTGTGTTACTACTATCTCTATTTTGTGCATTTTTGTGTTGTGTTGTTTACACTTTTATCTTTGTATTGAATAATAATAATATTGTGGAATATTAACTAATGCCTAATGAAAAATGTAATGAAGTTCTAATTGCTAAGCAATATTGATTCACCCCCCCGCCCCCCCCCCCCCCCCACCTCTAGTACTTACAACATGCTTATGAACTTTATTAATATTCTTTATGTTCTTTAGTTAGATATTTTCATAAAACAAATATCAAGAACAAAACAACAACAACAGAGGACACATAAATTAGACTCTCAACCAGGGAAAAACCTTCTAAGGGGAAAGCCCAGAATTTAACTTTTTATCTTGTTATAGAATTTGCATCAATTGAGACACAAAGACCCAAACCCTAGACCAAGTTATTCTCCAAGTACCAAGTCATCCCTCCAACAATTATTTATGTGATTTTGCATCAACCAGCCTCAAATTGCAACTTTGACCTGCCAACTTCAATACTGCAACTCGTCTTGCAACTTCGACCTTGCAATTTTGGCCTTGAAAGTTTTATGAAAACCCTAACATTTCCTCCTCCTGAGACCTTCTTAGAGAAATACAACTTTCCCAAGGTCAACGAGGTCAGGGTAGGGTATTCTTCCTTCCAACTACAAGATACTGCACTTCGTCCTCCTACAACTCGGACTTGCAACTTCGGCCTCCTTCTGCAACACTAGAAGCCCTATAATTTTGCACGTGTGAGAGAGATAGAGCCTGAAATATAATTTATTTTCTTCCTTCTTGGATTCTTCTTGCTTCCTAGACCTCTTCTCTCCCTTTTTTCTTCTCCCAGCTACATATCAAACTCTTTTCTTGGTAGATCAAACTTCTTGAGTAAGCGAGTGTTGAATGAGGTCAAATTGATTCTTTGTATTATTCCTTTCCAAGGGATTGAATTCCCTCCTTTAATCCAGCTTGTAGCTGTTAGGCCAACTTTTTGAAGATTCCCAAACTTGCTAGGCTAAAAAATAATTATTTTTACAATTATGTTTTATCTGAAAGGGTATTATAAACATGATTTTGACTCCTTTGACTCATGACAATAAATCCTAAGACCTAACAAACCTTAGAAGCATTAAGAACATGATTGTACCTAGAAGACCATCAATAAAGAGCATGAAAACCATGCTTTAATAATAATAACTTTTTATGTTCTTCTCTTGTTTTTTACATAGGTGTTGTAGCGACTACAACCACCCTCCAAAATTTTGCCTATGCTTCGATTTTGGAGCCTCCCTTCTTAACCATAATAACTCATCTCGCACTGATCTAGGTATTCATGTTTCGAATGAGACTTATATTTTCATTCATGCTTGTGTTTGCTCACTTAGCTAATTCTTCTATGTCACAAGTTGATCTCTCAACTTGGTTTCATAGCAGTTCTGTGCTTGCCTCTAGAAATTGCGCGATCCTTGAGGGAAAGTAGCCTTAATGTGGGAATTGCGCAGTCCTGACTGCTAGTGAGCCTTGAACTCAGAAACTGTGCAGTCATGGGAGACAACTCAGGACTGAGCCCAGAAATTGCACAACCCGCACTGAGCTTAGAAACTATGTAATGCACTGAGCCAGAAATTTACTTAGTTCCCTAGAACTGTGCATTCCTTCTTGATAGTGTGCATGGCAAGTTTCCCGGGAAAAAAAAATAGGGATCTATTTTTAGTATCCCAAAGGAGGCACTTGCACTATTTTTAGAAAATTTCACCAAGTGTTTCTTTTTCCTTGATTTTAGGCATGCGCGCTATAAAACTTAATTTGTCCAAATCTATTTAATTGACACTTCTACATCTCATTTTCACATTTGGTCTTGGAGCTCTAGCATTCTCGAGGAGATCAAGGATCCTTCAGTGTGATTGTCGTTGCTTTTTGGAGTGAGTTTTGCTTTTGTAATCTTTTGCCGCTTTTCTATCGCTTGTTGTTTGGCTTGTGTGAGTGTTGTTTCACTTGTTTTTCTTGATGGTTGCTATCGTTTTGACTTGTTTTAACTTGTAGAAGTGTTGCTTTAAGTCTTAGAAGTTAGAAAATTATATATTATAGAGCAATGGAACACATAAAATATTGCAGAAATATAAACACAGAAAACGTATAAAACAAGAGAGACACAGATATACGTGGTTCACCCAGTTTGGACTACATCCACGGAGAAACATCCAGTCCTTATTTTATTATATTATCCAGCAAACTAAAGAGGTACAACCTACAATAGATCCGTTGTAACTCCCTCTTCGCTCTCAATCTCCTCTCTTTTCTTCACTCCGAATACAAATATACATAGACACAATAAAATTCCCTCATATATAGTGAGGGGTTGCATTATAGGGCAAAAAACCCTAAACTAAACATAACTTCTACCGTCAGATCATCCACCTAATGAATAACCCAGATTGACTAGAAATTACTAGACTTTTACAAGGCAATTTTACATCTATTTTTAGCTTCGGGGGCGCTACCCCTAAACCCCTGCTAGGGGGCCACTAGCCCTTGGACCCCCCAGCCAGGGGGATCAGCCACCCCGAACCCCAGTGGGGGGGACAAGTCCCCCCTAGCCAGGGGGATCGGCCACCCCGAACCCCAGTGGTGGGGACAAGTCCCCCCCCCCCCGTGTGGAGGGGTGTATAATCTTGTTGGGGTATACATCTGGCTGAGACCTTTGAATATAGAAGATAATCAGGCTCCACACCCAACATTATATTTTCTTTCCCAAGTGCCGCATTAATTTTCTTGTTTTTACACCAATTGTCACCGTTAAGGCGAATCTCCTCACATACTTGATTTTCCTTCCATTTGATTAATTGCTGCACTTGATTCACATGCATTTATTTTCACTTAGTCAAATTTTCACTTAGCTTCACACTATCTCTTAGATAAGCTCATTTACCACACTTTCCTTGGGCAGAACTGTATTTCCATTGGCCGGTTTTCACTTTGCCTAGCTGGCACTGTGCAATCCTAAGGCTCAAGCCACAACCTTGGCCTCTGGAATTGCATAGTGCACAGTCCAAGATGGCTTCAACTATGCACTATGTAGTTCGAGGAGCGAGCATGTCATATTGGCCAATGAGGCTATGGAATGCATAGTCCCTCCAAGGCTGAACTGTGCATTATGTAGTTTCAACCGTCAAGCTTCAACAATGGATGCTAGGACTGCACAATGCGCAGTTCCCATAGGTATCTAGTCCCTCTTGTCAGAAAAAATTGTGCAATCCTTCCCATCTAGTGCTCGGTTTGCTGCTTGAACATGCCTTGTAATTTGTTTTTCTTAATATGACATTTTCTTACCATGAGTGTCCTTTTTGTCCCACATGTACAACAATTTTTGAGCACCTATCCAACAATCACTGTTACCATGGAATCTAAGAGAGCTACATTAAAAGAAACTACTAAGAGTAGTACTGGGGAAGTAGTTGAGCAAACATTAGTTGATTTTCCAGTGTATGTAGATACTTTGTTGTTTATAGAGAAAGGATCATCACTAAGATGGCAATATATTAAATATGGTTTTGCAAAGCACTTCAAGGAAAACTTAGAGGAATGACAAGTTTATCTCAACATATGATAGTAAAGGCTATATAAGGTTGCATGTAGGTATCTCATCTTCCCAATGTGTGAAAATATCATTAGATGGATTATCTCAGACATGGATGAGAAGACCGTGACATTGAGCAGTACCATCAGGAAAATTCTTTCCACCTTCTGGGTAGAAGACTTTCAGAAAATGTATCACTTTCTCGAGCTAGTAGAGCTCATGGAATCACTCTTCTATGACACCCATAACCATGTGAACACAAGAGACATTGTCACACGATTGGTGAAAGAGACATCGAAGTTTTGATAGACACCCACCCATGTGTACAAGACAAAGTCCCTCAGGAAGGCTTACCAACTCATGGTCATCTTTGCTTGTAGAATCCATGGTGAAGAGAGCACTGAAACCTTTCCTAAAGGGTGGGAAATCTTATTGGCCTATTTAGTGAACGATGGGATGCCTTTCAACTGGTCATATATGTTGGCTCAACAATTGAAGGCCCATGTAACACAGGCTCAAAATTCGCCCAAGGGTTAGTGTTGAGTCCCAAAACTGCATCTTTCCTACACCTTTTTCTAGCTTCTTCCCATTCATCTGAACCTCCTAAGTCATCAATATCATTGCATATTAGTTTAAAAAAGGGCATTTAAAGTGGTTTCTTGACTATGTGTTTGTGTTGCTATTTGAACTAGATTTTTGTTTATAAGCTGCAGAATCTTGTCTCTTTCCACAGCCAGCCCAACTTTCTGCAACTATTTTGTCAAATTCTATATTGCAGGTGTCTTCAGGTGAATTGAGCCACCTGGGCAAGTTGCAAACGACGTGGACATGGACCGAGTCCCATTGGCTCAGTCGAATTCATCAGAAGAGGCCATAGTCAACGGTGGGCAAAACGGTGGTCAACTTAAGAGTCCTACGGTGATAAAACTTTATTTTTCACCACGTGAAGCTTTGCGTGGTTGTTACTAGATCTCAGGGGACAATTTAACACATGTGGACTGCTCCATGAACCGGATCCAGCAACCACCCTCCAAAGATTGAATCTTCACGGCGGCCATAATGCTAAATCTTGGGACGTGGTTGTTTACGTGTCTTTTATCAGCGCAGAATGTAGGAAAACAATGATGCCATCCTCTTTTAAAATAATGCGTTCTCATACGCATATTAGTTAGCTTTTTGGTAATGTAATTCTGACTGTTAACAAACCCACTGTGCAGTAACTTTATCTCTGTGTTATGACTGCATTTTAATACATGAGAAGACTCTATTTCTGAGCTCAATTCGTGGTTGATTGTTGATTGTTCGAGGATTGTGCAGAGGACCCCTACACAGGCCGAGGTCTTGTTTATTACTGTAGAGTTTCATGCTTTATTTCCTTATGTTCCTTATGCCATAATCATTCACTTGTATATATATCACATTTCTTATGGTATTAACATTTGATAGCTATCCATAGCTTTTCACGTTTTATATGTTGTTAATTGATCAGTGCTTTTGTTTCAGATTACAATAGGCAACCCAGGCATTTGCACATAGTTTTCTAATGACTAATGACATGGAATTGTTCTTGTCCTTCTGCTGATTCATTTCCTTTAGTTTTTAGTTCCAACATTGTGTTATTAATTTCAGTTTTGCTCATTTACTCTTCTGCAAGATAGATATTAAATTACTCATGTCATTTTCAGTTACCTATAGGTTTTAACCCTGTATAGAAATTACCTACATAAATGCGAGAGCATAACACATAAAACACATATACACAGAGATTTCCCACTGGATCTCAAAACCGAGACTACCAGCTTGATTTTTCATTATGTTCCTTTCAATATTACAATACATATTTATACATG
>APFE030641609.1:56346-74195 GCA_000404065.3 Pinus taeda | reverse complement strand
AGGTATGTCCTTCTCACCCTAGAAGTAGTTTTTTATAGCATAAACGGCTGTGTGTGTGTATGTTTCTTGACTTAGACAACTTTCAGTCTGCTAGGGTTCCACCCAAGAGCCTTAGGGGATAATATCCCGCAACAGCTCCCTTCCACTAGCAGCTTGAAAATGAGTGAAGGTTGGAGCCTTCAGTAGGCCAGCACCTACGTACTAGTAAATGGAACAGCTAGTACAAGAGCTAAGAAGGTTGTAGCCTTCTGCAAGTAGATGCCTGCGTACTGGTAAAGGGCTGCACCAGTACATTGTAAAAGAAGTTTCTTATTAAAGGAAGATAGAAACAAATTGTAGCAGGTGGTTTTCACCCACATTAGGTTTCCACTTTATATCATGTTGCTCATGTGTGCTCTTTATGTGTGATGATCTTTTTTGTTTATTGTTAATAATGTTCTGATGCATTCACTGAAGATGAACTAACTAAATCATAAAGGTTATTGGATGTACGTTAGTTTCTTTTAACACAGTCGCGTATATACGCGGATATCCTTAACTAAAGTAGCGTATATGAATCTAAGTACGAAAATGAAAAAGTATCTGATTTGCTAATACTGATTCACCCCCCCCTCTCAATATTATTTCCAACAATTGGTATCAGAGCAGGTCCTTCGGTAGAAGCTTGATCGCTTGAAGGAGATCCGTAGAACAATGGGAAAGAAAGCACGTCAAAAGAAGAAGACAACTCAAAGGAACAATGACGGCCTGCCAGTGAGTGGAAGCAAGTATTCAGATCTTGAATCACCTCAGATTGAAGATGGACAAGGAAATGAAGCATCAGATAAAATCATAGATCAATAAGATCTACCTAGCAGAAGGGAGAGTGCTCTCAAAGAAGAAATTATTAGCTTAAAAGCTCAGTTGGAATGTGCTTTTAGAGTTCGTCAAATGTTGCAGGTGCTGAATGAAGAACAATAAAATAAGATTCTCAAACTAAGGCAACAAGTGGAAGAAGGAAGAAAGTCTGAAGAAATTTTGAAGAACCAATGTTTGGAAAAGGAAGAACAACATCAGGTTGAGGTAAATATCTTGAAAAGTAAATTAGATGAAAAGGATAAACTATTTCGATTTCAAGATAGAACTAAGATTTTGGATGATATTCTTAGTAGTCAACGGTCTCCTTCTATCAAAACTGGTCTTGGTTTTCATGAATCTATTGAAGGTGAGACAAGGAACTCTAATGCAAAATCTGAAATCCCCAACAAGAAGTTGAGAGGTCAATCTCGTCAGCAACCAAGGAAATAAATTCCTCAAAGAAAATCTTTTACTCCTCATTATGGAAGTGATAGACGATTATTTCCTTCGATGAATAATGTTGAATGTTATGTATGTCATAATCATGGACATGTTGTAGCTAGATGCAGAAGTAGAATGGTTCAAGACCATCACACAGAAATATCTTCATGTTCCAGGTACTTCAAAGGATATTGTTTTCTTGCAATATGTTTGGTCACAAAGCTGTTGATTGCTATAGAAGGAAAAAGAAACATATAAGATGCTATGCATGTAACAAGCTTGGACACATATCGAAGGAATGCAGGAGAAGATTTTGGGCACCATACCAAAAGGAGAAAACATCATCACAGATGAAGATATGGAAGAGAAAGGAAGTACAGCTAGAAAGAGGTAATATAGAAGAGTACACGGACATGAAAAACTCAGAGGAAGCTGAAAATGTGGAACCTCTGTGTTCTAAATCTCATACGCGTGTTTCATGAAAACAAGTCGCGTATATACGCGAGTTAGACGCTGCACAGTCACGTATATGATGTTCTGAAAGAAAGAAACAGTACAGAAGTCTGATATGGTTCAGTCACTATTTGATGATAGCATGGCACAGGTTAAGGGGGAGAGTATACTTAAATAATGCATTGTTGGAATTTTTGATGAGAAGTCTTTGGTGATGATGCTTATGTAGCTAAATGATACATCTTGCTACTTATTGTTGGTCGGTCAAAAGAATGGTATTGCAGGTTACAGGTCTAGATGCTAATGACAAATGCTTATGGTACAAATCATACATGAACTTGCATGTGCTTAGGGGGAGCATGGACAGATTGGTACATCTCGGCATATGAAAAAGGGAGAGCTCAATCAGAGATTTCAGCAGATACTCAGGGGGAGTATGGATAGCAGATGGAGATAAAAGAAGAGAATATCTTGGTCCGCCCTTTGCCCTTGATGTCAAAGGGGGAGAGTGACTTGGTGTGGTTGTTTCCATGAAGTCCAAAGGGGGAGATTGTTGGCATTATGATTCAAGTGTTGTCCTTGATGGAAACTCACTTAGAGGTATGATACAGGTAATGACAACTCACTCAGAGGACATAGCATAGTGTAGCAGCTAAAGAGAGAGATATACGCAGTTTGACCGTGATGAAAGTGCGTATATACGCGGGTTATCTCAGCATAAGGCGCGTACACGTACACATGCAGGTTCGCAGAAGGAAAGGCACGTACATGTTGGAAACCATGGTTTTGGTCCGTGGTATTTGGTCCATGGTATTTGGTTCGAAATGATGACCCCAGGTATTGGATCCAAGGTATTGGTTCTACATGGTTTTGGACCACGGTATTGAGAAAAGCCTAAACCTATATAAGGAGAAGATCATTAGGCCAAATGAGGGGTGCAAGTGATGAATGCCTGATGAAGTGTGAGATCCAGATGCTAGTTATGGGTTGGTGATGCTTTGCTTGATCTGAACCAAGGTTGCACTCATGTGAAGGATGATGAATGATGAAACGGGATCTCAAATCTTTGAATTATTATATTTATATGGTTTGATTATGGATAGACTAGATCTATTGACGCATGTTTATTGTATGAATGTTATGATCTGGGTATGTTCTGATGTCTGAAATAGCTGCAAAGTTATGAGTTAGAATTTGCAGATCTGTACGCGGGTTGTCTTTGGTAAAAGCACGTATACACGCAGGTTGGCTTCATCCAAGTAGCATATACAGTATATTTGAAGTGGCTGTTGGATCTGGTTGTTTTTGCAGAGTTATGTAGTCTGTTCTATATTCTGGTGACTGTGTTGTTGACAGGGTTTCAGTATTGGTGATTCATATATTGATGATGCAGGTTGTATTGCAATGGTGACTGTTTTATGGATCCAGTATGAAAATGTATGAAACGTGGTCCCTGGATGATCGTAGGCCGGCACCTACATACTGGTAAACATATTTTCCAGTACAAGAGCCAGGGGGTTGTAGCTCCCTTCCCGTAGCAGCTGGAAAAGGAGTGAAGGTTGAAGCCTTCATTAGGCCAGCGCCTACGTACTAGTAAATGCAATGGCTAGTACAAGAGCTAAGAAGGTTGTAGTCTTCTACAGGTAGATGCCTGCGTACTGGTAAAGGACTGCACCAGTACATTGTAAAAGAAGTTTCTTATTAAAGGAAGATAGAAACAAATTGCAGCAGGTGGTTTTCCCCCACATTGGGTTTCCACCTTATATCATGGTGTTCATGTGTGTTCTTTATGTGTGATGATCCATTCTGTTTACTGTTAATAATGTTCTGATGCATTCACTAAATATGAACTAACTAAATCATGAAGGTTATTGGATGTACGCTAGTTGCTTTTAACACAGTCGCGTATATACGCGGATATCCTTAATTGAAGTAGCGTATATGAATCTAAGTATGAGAATGAAAAAGTATCTGATTTGCTAATACTGATTCACCCCCCTCTCCTCAGTATTATTTCCAGCATGAACCACTACATAAAATTCTTTGTCATATGACATTTACTTCTGCCTACTTTCATTTAGTTTCTCACTGAAATAGGCTACTGGCTTGTCCTCTTGGCTAAGTAGTGCAACAATGGCTCTTCCACTGGCATCACAATGAACTTGAAAAAGTTTGTTATAGTCTGGTACTCTAAAATTTGGATTTCGAGTAATCTTTATTTTGAGAAGCTCAAAAATCTTCTCTGCCGATTTCATCTAATGAAAAGGTTGATTTTCCTTCTTAATGGTGTCCACCATCGATGTACAAATCCCACTGAAATTTTTGATAAACTTTTGATAAAAACTCACCAATCCATGAAAACTCTGTACCTCAAACAAACGTTTGGGAGATGGCCAGCTAACTATGGCTGCAACCTTTTCTAAATCCATTTTTAGTTCATTCTCGGAAATCACAAATCCCAAATAAATTAATTCTTTCTTCAAACAAGAACATTTCTTCAAATTTATCAGTAATCTATTTTGCTGCAATTTTTCCAATACATACTTCACATGTCGAAATTTCTCTTCCTTTGTCTTGTTGAATATAAGTATATGATCCAGATATACAATCACAAATTTACCAATGAATTCTTTCAGCATCTCATTCATCAAACGAATGAACTTGCTAGGGGAATTGCTCAATCCAAATGGCACAACCATCCATTCATATAAGCCTTCATTAGTCTTGAAAGTTGTCTTCCACTCATCACCTTGTCGAATCATGATTTGGTGGTAGCCATTTTTCAAGTCTATCTTTGAAAAGTATGTTGCTCCACTCAAACAATCCATCATATCATCCATTTGAGGTAAAGGAAACATGTACTTGATAATGATCTTGTTAATTTCCCGGGAATAAATGCACATCTGCCACTCACCTCCTTTCCTGGGAGCTAAAGCAATCAGAACTACACAAGGGCTTAAACTTTCCTGAATCAGTCCTTTATCCAACAACTCCTACACCTACTTCCTAATTTCTTCTACCCACTTTGGTGGTAATTTGTTCAGTAGATTGTCTACCACAATATCACTAAATTCCTGCAGCATGCCTTGTATCTCTTTAGGTAAGTTAGTGATTTCAGTATGGATCAATATTGGTTTTGGCCTTCGTACAACTACATATTTTACCTCATCATCCTCCATTTATTGCAAAAACTCTTTTCCACCTAATAGTAATGATTTTGTCCCACTGATTTCTGCAACATCGTCTTCCTTCATGGGCACTATCATATGCTTTATTCAATTTTTAACAAGATTGTAACAATTTGTTTCCCCATCATGGATGACCTTCCTATCATACTGCCATGGTCTGCCAAGTAGAATATGGCACACGTCCATAGGCATGATATCGCAAGTCACCTTGTCCTTGTACTTTCCAATATGAAACTTTACTTCGCATTTCTCATTGACCAGCAGTTGGTGACCTTTCTGCAACCAAGACACCCTATATGGAGTTGGGTGCTTCAACTTCTTCAAACCTAATTTACCCACCATTTCAGTAGCTACTAGATCATTAGTACTTTTACTGTTTATGATTAATTTGCAGCATTTCCCATGCGACTTGCACAAAGTCCGCAACAATGCTTTCCTCTGTGTCTGATCAGCTACTTCCCTAGCTAGTTTCAATAATACCTTGTTCAACACCAAGGCTTCCCTAGTTTCAGGAATATTTTCCACCTCTTGTGGTGGTTCCTCTGCTTCATTGGGCTAAGCAACATATGCTCCCCTCTATCCAGTTTTTTCATTTTCAGGACATTCAAAGGACGTGTGTCCCCACTTGTGACACTTGTAACACTGATAGACATTTCCTCTGCCTCTACCATTACCTCTTCCTTGTTGGTATGACCTTCCTCCTTTGGTGTTACCTTCCCTTTTAGTCTGTCACGAAGTATTCGAACTACTGCCCTCTTCATTGTTGTTGGAAGTTCTACCTCTACCAAAGGACTATCCCCTACCTTTGCCAGAACCACATCCTCTTCTGGCATTTTGTTTCCTAGCAATCTTTTTCTCCACCTTAAAAGCACTATGATAGGCTTCCTCTATGGTCTTGGGGGAAATAATACTAATTTTGTCTAAGATCTCCATCCGTAGACCATTTACAAACCTTGCTATTTTTTTAGGGGTATCTTCAACATAACTAGCTCTCAGGTTTACTTTATAAAATTCTTCAGTATATTCCTTTACGGTCATCATCATTTTCCTCAGGTTCTATACTTGTATATAAAGGGCATATTGGTAATCTTTAGGAAGAATTTTTCTCTCCATTCTAGCAATCATCACGTCCCATTTTTTAATCAATGGTTTATTCAATCTCCTCCTTTCTGCCTGTACACTATCCCACCATAGTGCTGCATGTCCCTTGAACTTGGTGACAACAAACCTGATCTTCTTGTCTTTGCTGATTTCTTCATGTTCAAAATATTTATCTAGCTCACTTATCCAGTCTAACAATGCTTCTATGGACAAACTGCCATCATATTTAGAGATCTCCAGTCTTGTCTTGCCACTAGCCAACAAAACTGATATCAATAGTTTAATATCTCATCCTTCTTCATCTGACCCATCCATCGTGGCTCTGTTTTCATCCTCACTAGCATCCCCACCTTCCGGATCTCTACACCTTCCTGCTTCCACTGCTACCAAACGTGCAGTTAAAGTCCTAATTTCTTCTCGTAACCTTCATCTACTACTCTTCTGATGGCTCTACCTCGACCCTTCTTCCTACCTCCATCTTTACTGAGAGAAAGGAACAAATTGCTCTAATACCAAAAATTGGTGGTGATCCCGAGGAGGGACACATAGCAATGAATGTTTAATTCTTTGTCGATTTATGAATTAAATAGTGGTAGGGTTTTGGTGTGAGGTTTTAATGCGATTTATATTTTCCACCTGTCATTTGTACTAGCCTTGGGTTTACGAATGTGGTCTACCAGACCTGCCGAGGGTATTTGGAATTCATTCTTGCATTTTTCATGGTCTGGTTTGGCTCTGTGGATGCGTTGTGCCTTTGCTTGGTTCTTGTGATGGTTGGTAAGCATTGCAACTTGCTTGTCCCATATGGTGGTTTTTTAGTGTTGTACCTTACTTGTTCTGTGTTGTGGTTTGTTATCGTTGTGCCTTCGGTTGCTCCCTGTGGTAGTTTACTTTACTGGTACTTGGAGGTTTTCAGGTCAATTTTCCACCTACAAGTGGTTTCATCTCTGTCACCTGGCTCATGCTTTGTCTCTACTCTGTTTGTCATGATTGTTTTCTTGATGTTGGGTCTGGTGATGATTTGGATCTATGTAACCACAGGTTCTTTCCTTGCTACTTCACTGGATAGCTCAGCGAACTCGATTTCAGGTAATTTCTTGGTAATTTCTTGTTTTGGTTTCATTTCCACATTTCCTTTTTATGTCTCTAACCCTCGGGCTCCTTGGTGAGAAATAAAATCTCTCTTATGGTGTTTCTGTTGGCAGAAACCCTCTGGCTTGAGTCTCGGTTCTTGTCCTCTGTCGCGGAGTCAGACCTTCTCCAGGAAAATTCCTGCTCCCTTCTCTATTAATTTTTTCATTGTACTATTGGTCTTGTTGGACCTACTTAACTGCTACCCTTTTTTCGTGGTGGTGTGTAGGTTATTCCAGGCGAGCGCTCATCCACAGTCTCATCCTTGGGAGTCTTTGGAGGCTTAGGGGAAATCTAGGTAGGGTCTTTCCATGATTGTATCTTTCTTTTGCTTGCTCTATCCTTAGTTTGGTATAACCCTTGGGGTTTCACTTTCTCCACATATTTTTGTAATTTTAGGGGTTTTCACTCCGTCGTTGTTTGACTAGTATTTGTGTAGTTTGAGCGGTTTTCATGTCCTGTATGTTTGACTAGTCTGGGCATGTGAATTGTATTTTTCGATTTTCATGGGTTTCAGAATGATCCACGGTTTTTTGGGTTACATAATTTGTACAATGAAATGTTAAATGGGAAATGAAATGAATGTACAGGTATGCTTGAATGCTGAATATAAAAGTACCTGGTTTATTTTGGTTGAGGAAAGAAAAATGTATTTTCTATGTTGGCTTTGCCTTTGTTTGGTTCCTAGTCTGAGATGCCCTCTGTCACAAGATTCTTGTCGATGTCATTCAGCTTCTTAATGAGTTATTTCACTGTTTTTCTTTCAATACAATGTCTGAAACATTTATGCACAAGAAAATAAAAAACTGTCTTGCTTCCTTAATGAGAGGTTCTAGATTCATTTGCTTTTATAGATATTCAAGACAATTGTAAATTACAAATCCTAAGTCCTCTTTTCTCTTTGGATGGTGTTACTGGGAATAGTGTCCACTCGGATGCTGCTATTCCTAGTAAGACTTGTAGCTATCTTAGAAACAAACAAGTAAAGTCTACTTTCGCTTTCCTTTATGAAAATAGATAGGAGTGGAACAACGATACCAACCTTAGTCTTGTGCTTGATTTTTTCTCCTTCCTGATAGAGCTTTGTCGCTTCTTCTTCATCTGCCCAACTTCAAAGAGCACCTGTGGAATCACAACAACATACTACTATCGAAGAACAAAGATCTATATTCATAAATAACACGGGACCAAATGTGTGTTAACCATACAAATGCATATATAAGTAAACGTACAAGAATATGTAGGAAAACTTGAATACCTTTATTAAGATAAAAAGTAGCAAGAGGATTACAACCATATGTTCTGACCCAACATCATCCTCCAGCTAGAAAGCCCTTCTTCAGCTCAAGTAAATCTTAGATCACCCAACACTATGAATATACACCAGAAAACCAACAACACTTCTCTATAAGATACAAAATTCGAGCCTCTGGATCTCTGTGATGAGGGATCCATCTATAGATGATTATAGGGAGGTGAGTCATCTTCTGGGGTCTTGATTAGTTTCCTCTCTCTGATAGTTCCTGCTTCCACTTGGAGAACGATGATCTCTTACTCATCCCTGGTTGAAAACAGAGAGGCAAGGTCAGATGGGAAGCTTCTGGAAGATTCCATGATCTTCCAGCTCGCATTTTGTCCCTACCATTTATCTATTCTTGACCATCACACACTACAGAGAAGCCATTCAGTATGCATCACACCCTATACACTAGGAAGGTGATATGCATCTCACCCTCTGCACTGGGTTTTCAATATGGTCCAGTTTTGACCATTTATGAGCAGTTTTCAGTGGAGAACTTCTGGGAGATGATGTAATCAGCTGACCTTGTTCCTTTAGAAAGTGAAGCAAAACTTTTAGGGACTTAGGAGCCCTCATTTTATGTACATTTATGATTGGGGTTGAAGTGCCCAAAAATGTCTATAACAGTTACCCCCTAAAGCATGAGGTCGTTAATCTATGAAGATCCAAAGTTTTTTCGAGCTGGGAGGCAACCTGTAATAAGATACAATACAATACATTGACAACATTGTTTCATGATCTAGCTGAGGTGGGCATTCCCATGCTCAGCTTTATAAATTCATTTTCATGTACATATGACAGACAATCATGTGTGTGGCAGACTAATGATTTGGACTCATCATCCTTTGACTTGGATGATCATCTGTTCGGCAACGATGTACACTTGATGTCTTTATATTCCTGAATATATCGCAGCCCAGATGGATGAAACTAGATCCGGGGTCTTCAAAACTCATTCAATGTTCACTCAGAGTACAAGTCGATCCATGTGAAGAATGTTCTGGAGTCGAACATGGAAAGACATCGCTTGATTACCAGCCAATGATGTAAGCTATTAACAGGCGTGAGAGAAATCACCAATAATGACAATGACCCTCAAGGTACTTTAGTACAATTCACGTGGCGTGAAAAAGGACTTGGCGTCAAACACCACGTAAAATTTCTCGGTCAAAGGCCATTGATGTAAACCTGTCACGAAAAGTGAGAAACTTGCTATTGAGGCATGCAAGCTTCAAAGTACTGAAAGGGTTGTTCCTAAGTCAACTTCTTGGATAATGAGCTGATGTCGACAAGAAGTGACCCGTCGCAGGAGGGCCTTAATGAATCCCACATCAATGACACGGAAGGAAGCAAATGATTTTGGAGGTGAAAACAATCTAACGATACAGGGTTTAGGGTGGCGATCATGAAGGAGTGGAGCATGAATGTATTGCAGTGGGTGAGACACAGGTGAATTGTCTGAATGACTTCTCTTAAACATATCAGCGATACTAACGATGGATTGGTAGCATTAACCCCAAAGATGGATGGTGTGATGGACCAATGGTGATGACCAGCGAACGGAAAAACCCAACCCAGCATGGATGCAGAAGGAAAGTGTCATGTTCAAGAGCGACTTGCTACGAATAAAGATTTTTCAAGTTTTCTTCCCAATTTTCCCCAGTCATTGCTGACCAGTACCTCTTTTATTTTTGTCAAGCTTGAGGAGGATAACATATGCTTGTTCTATAATCTGCCCTTCGGGCGAACCTGTCGCTATATTTTAGTGAGCCTAGCGACAGTGAAACTCGTTCTCGTCCATTTGGGCGAGTTTGTCACTATTTGGTTTTAATGAGTTTAACGACAAAGATAACTCGGTCCCTTTCAATTTTAGAGAGTCTGAAAGGAACGGAAAGGAGACTCCAACGATTATTTTTCGTCATGTAATCCCTTAAGTCTGAAAAAGCGTAAAATAATACAAAAGGGATGAATTTTCGATAGTTTAAACGAGCCGAAAAAGACAAGCACTCGATCTTTTTGTGTAATAATCCCTCAGGTTGAAAAAGATTAAAATCTAGAGGAGGGATAGCACTTCCGATGAATTTTAACGAGCCTCAGAGGCCAATCGCTCCGTAATATTTTCATATTTTACGAGTCAGTTGAAAAGAGTTTAAAAGATATTTGTTTTTGAGGAACGAGTGATGGTTTCGTGTAGCAGCTGATTCCAGGTAAGGTTTGGAATTCTCTAATCACGGCAGTGTCACAAGGATGGCTAATAGAATCACTCTTCGCAGATGTTCCTCGAAGGGGTAAATAATCATATGGGGGTGAATGATCGGCTAAAAATAGAGTGGAGGTTATGATGAAAACACGACCAAGGCTAAAAAGCTGGCGATAAGGCATTCACGATGGTTATTTACCGGTTGATTTTTTAATGAGATTAAATGCTGAGGGAAATGTTTGCTCATGACTTATGTTTATTTTTTAACGAGCTTGAACTATGCGCTAAAATTTCTCGTGGGGCGTTTATTTTTTAACGAGATTGAACCTTGCGATAACACTGCTTTCTAGTCGTATGATAAGGATGTCTCATTCAAGATGCTATTTTGAAGGGGCTTACATCTTTTAAATCTTTTCCCCGAATCCTTTCTTTATGCAAGCTAGGAAACGACTAGCCTTACGGGTTTAAAGGGTTAGAGGTCCTACAAATTTAAAAAATAAATAGTCACTCTTTGCTTGCATGCAGAAATATTTGCATGCCCCCAGGTATAGTGAAAAATTTCTAGGTTACCATGAAATTTCACCGCGAAGCGGACCGAATGCTTTCATGGCGATGTCTACCAAAATAGACAAAGGGGAGTGGTGCAAATGCATGCCACTCAGCATAAACTTAACGAAGGTATCTTATTCCAGCCTAATCCCATTTTCCTGTGAGGATGGGTGTGAGGCTAGTCATATATCCCCCACGAAAACCCACTCTATACCCAAGGTTTCCCTGCCGAAACAGACCAGGGTGCATGCCCCCCGGGTTTTAGTCACATCCTCCTAAATCACTCGTGCTCATCAGGTGGACAGACTGGAGATCGATGAGACATTCCTTGCGTGAAGAGACCATTTAGGGATGGCATTTGACTATTTGCGATGTGTGAACCGGGGAATGACATTTGGTCTACGCGCTTGACCATTCTGCACTCGTGCGGAAAACACATTACTCTAAAAAGTGAGGAGACGATGGCTCCCATGCAATAAATATAGTCGCATCCAAGGAGTAGATTATAATCCAAGGGTCCTTGAACTACCATCACGTTCATGTGAACGGTTTTCCTTCTCAAAGTAATGGGCACATTTGGAAGGATCCCTAAAGGTCGACTTGTTCCTTTGTCGAAGCCTGTCAGATTTCTCATTTCAGGAAAAAGCGATGGCGAACCAAGCACTTTCCAAGAAGTTGAGGAAAGGATACTCACAAAATCCCCTTCATCGATGATGGTACCAGCCATGACCATTCCGTAAGCTTCTACAATGATTCTGAATGGTACACTAGCTGGTAAACGGGGTCTGCCTAGTAGATTCCAATCAAAGGAAATGACTAGGTTGCTTGGTGGTGGGACCGAATAGACGGCCGGATATGACTTTGATGAACTTCCTTCCTGCGATAAAGGAATGGGAGGACTACCCCGAAGTTCATTAGAGTCTATGTTGATGAAAAGAATTTGAACAATGTCGTTCTCTTTCTTTTCAATGATGGTATCATTTGAAGATGAACACTCTTAAGGCAAGACCAAGTCAACTACCGTCTGAACCTTTTGACTTTCGTCTAGTATGGATTCAGAGGGTTCAGTTTCAATGGTAGACGCTTCGGCTGACCACAATGACGGGCCAGCCAAATTTTCAACCAGTGGAGGACTTGGCAAGAGTCTTTTATATCTAGGAGGAAGCCGTAGTGGTGAAACAGGACGGTCATCCAAAACTCTTTTTAACTCATCAAGGAAGGGACAACGGTGGACAGCGTGATTGCCTTCACACAATTTACAAGGAAATTTGGGAGTCATTTTCTGTCCAGGTGCTTCACTTTCACTGGTTGATTGTGTGCATTCAACATGATCATCAGAGGTTGATGACACCAGATTGTGAAAATGAGGAGACCAGTCCCTTAAGATTCGAGGGATGCAGGGACAATCTCAGTGATAGTGGTCTCCATTGAAAATGACACAAGGAGACTTAGGTTTCGATGGTGCGGTGTGACAATTTTCTCTAGATGATGCTTGGTTGCCCCCTTTCGATTTTGGTTCCTTTTTCTTCTTTTCTTTTTTCTCTTTCTGCTTCTTCTTCTTCTCAGTTACTTGATTTTTAGCTTTATCGGTTTTATCAAGCGAAGAGGAAGGAGGAGAGGGATAATCAGACGAAGTAGAAGGTTGGAAGGAAACTCTAGTGTCATCTAGTTGCTGACTTGACTGTTCAGGAATTACGGGATTCTGAATGACAGAGGTAGAGAAGAGCCAGACAGGCAAACAAATTGTCAACCCTGGAAGTGACAAAGTGGCCATATGGGGTGCACCAACATCTCCCCAAGAGGAGAAGGGACTAGGATTTCCTCCAAGGGGAAATCCTTGGTTGGTAGACTCCATTTTCTCAACTTAAAGACCAACGAGGGAATTTGTGATGTTAGTCCGATTAAAATAAATTTTAAACGCTTTGACACAACTTGTTTTTTCAATTTTAAAAAGTCAAGAAAAAACAAAAGATGGCTCTAGTCGTCTTCGATTTTTATTGAGCCTGAAGTGACAAGTGCTCAGAGAACCTTTTCCTTTAAGGAGTCTGAAAAGGAGCAAAATGGACTTCTCTAGAGATCTAGGCAGAGGGGATTACCAAACCAATCGAAAAACTGCAGAATACTTTTTATGGTATGGCAGTCAATCTTCTCGAATGTTGTGTTCAGTGCATTGTGATCGATAGGGCGACAGACATGACTTCCTAAGGATAAAGGATGCAGCCTATTGTGGTCTCCCAAAATATACTTGACGGTATGTGGGAGCACAAGTCCGTACTGGGACTTGTCGTCTCATAGTGGAGGAATCATCAAACCAACAATGAAAGCAACAGTTACTAGGTTTTACGATGCCGGAATATGTCTCTAGCCTAGACCTCTAGATGTTGTGCGTTAGGTTCCAAAGCGTTGTTAGATTCATTAAATTTATTTTAAGTTGATCTTGCTTAAATATTTTCCTTTCAGGTTCACCGCGTGATGTGTATACAAATCCTAAAATGCAGTCTAAGATGATAAAAAAACATTTAATCTTCTTTTGACAATGAAAATCCTAGCTACTAAGGAAAGAAAGTTAAGAATCTTTCTGCAAAGAGCACAGAGCACACGCTAAATGCACTGTCCTAAATCAAAGCAAGCAGTCAAAAAGCAAATGCACATGCATGTATTTGTTTTCATCCTTCTTAATGTATGAATGATGATAAGAAAGCTATGTGCAAATCTGAATTAGTTTCAAAGCGACAATACTCAACAAATTTCTTTTCAAAATGAAGTGAAGGTAAGAGAGACACTTTGCGATTTTGAAATGAAAATTGCTTTTCGACACTTTGAAAAATATTAATTCAAATCATATGCAATAGTAACTGTATAATCGACTATCAAGAACAATGGGATTGTCTTCTAAAACTGAAAATGAAAGCTACAACACTTTCAGGTCAAGAAACGACAGTTCGACTATGCTACCTTTTTGTAAAAGAGAACTGAAAATGACGCACAATACATAAAAACACTTACAGTTTTTTGCACTATGGAGGCGGAATAATGTAAGAGAAGTGGGTTTTTACAGAGATACACTAACCATAGACAGCAAAACTCCTAAATAGGACTGAAAATAGTGAGGAAAAAACCAAAGTCTGAAGGTAAAGTTAACCTTCCCTGAACATCGCACCTTTCGCACTGTGAATTCAGTATGCAGCGCACCTACTGCACTCGGGAACTGCGATGCATATAGTCTTCCTTGGAAGCAGGGTGCGATGGTACTAGTGCGAGACTTTAAACAAGTTTTTACTCACATTTTTCAATTCAGTTTAGGAATTTAGGCCGAGTAAGTAATGTTCAGTATATGTAAAACACAGGGGTGATCTATAGAGGTTACTAGAGCCACCACTTAGGGAAATTAGACTGTTTGCAGATCGATTGTTTAATTCATAAAAAAAAACCTAGAGAGAGACTGAAGAATCATTGATCTACTTTGAATTTTTATAACAAATGCAGTTCAAAGGCTAGCTGGGTTGGATTTTGGCTCCATCTGTACGTTTATAAAAGAAACAAAGATAAGCTAACAAACAATCTAGTCGCTCCCCAGTGGAGTCGCCATTTTGTTACTGGGAATAGTGTCCACTTGGATGCTGCTATTCCCACTAAGACTGGTAGATATCTTAGAAACAAACAAGTAAATTCTACTTTCACTTTCCTTTATGAAAATAGATAGGAGTGGAACAAAGATACTAACCTTAGCCTTACGCTTGATTTCCTCTCCTTCCTGATAGAGCTTTGTCGCTTCTTCTTCGTCTGCCCAGCTTCAAAGAGCACCTGTGGAATCATAGCAACATACTACTATCGAAGAACAAAAATCTATATTCATAAATAACACAGGACCAAATGTGTATTAACCATACAAATGCATATATAAGTAAACATACAAGAATATGGAGGAAAAATTATATAGCTTTATTAAGATAAAAAGTGGCAAGAGGATTACAGCCATATGTTCTGACCCAACATCATCCTCCAGCTAGAAAGCCCTTCTTCAGCTCAAGTAAAGCTTAGATCACCCAACACTATGAATATACACCAGAAAACCAACAACACTTCTCTATAAGATACAAAATTCTAGCCTCTGGATCTCTGTGATGAGGGATCCATATATAGATGATTATAGGGAGTGATTCATCTTCTGGGTCTTGATTAGTGTCACCCTCTCTGATAGTCACCCGCTTCCACTGGGATATATCTCTAACTCATACCTGCTCGAAACAGAGAGGCAAGTTCAGACGGGAAGCTTCTGGAAAATCCAATGATTTCCAGCTCGCAATGGGTCCCCTGCCATTTGTCATCCTGACCAACAACCCAAGAAGAGGAGCCATTCATAGCATCGCACCCCTATACACTGGGAAGTGATATGCATCGCACCCTCTGCATTGGGGTTTCAGTATGGTCTAGTTTTGACCATTTATGAGCATTTGCAGTGGAGAACTTCTTGGAGATGATGTAATCAGCTGACCTTGTTCCTTTAGGAAGTGAAGCAACACTTTTAGGGACTTAGGAGCCCTCAGTTTATGGACATTTATGATTGGGGTTGAAGTGCCCAAAAATGTCTATAACAGATGGCAGCCCCTTAATTAGGGCCTGGCTTTTCTTTTTCAATGCATTAGTAGCAGTTTCTTACAGTTGAGGAATTTTTCCTTAGTTACTTTTAAGTCATCTAATATTTTCTTTGAACATGCCCTTAACTATTCCTATATTTACTTTCTTGTCTAATTTTTAAAGAAAACTGGTTGTGTTAGCCTTAATTTAAATAAAAACAAGAAATAAAACAAAATTCAAAATGTTTGTCTTGTTGGCCTAGATTGTCATTGATGTCAATATGGCAATATTCTGGATGAGTAAACAATGATGTGAGGCCAAGGAGAAGTAGAATAGATCCATGAAGAAACATGAGCAAGAAGCCATGAGGAGAAACTAGAGGAAAGTAAAGACAGTCAAGCCATTGGACAGAATATCGGAAGTCATAGGAGCTATCAGAGCAGAGCTATCAAGGCAGAGAAGAGGTATTGGAGCGGTATCAGAAGCCACAGGAAAGCCAATTAAGTGTAAGAGTGGGAGATTAAGGAGGAGCCATATCGAGAGTATCACATGTAATATATGCTAAAAGAGTTAATAGAGGAGCCAAAAGAGAGGAGGAGTATATAATATCGGCAGAAATCAAGAAGACGGATGAAGAGTGAATGCACATGTTTATACTCCAAAACACAGGTTTGTAATAGTGGAAATGGTTTTCAAGCAGACGCTAGGTGGTAAGTGGTATTTAGAGGAAAGCACCCATTTCCATTAACCGAGCGACACGTAGCACAACGGTGGAGACAGAAAACCAATTTATCGAGTGGGTATTCTCTATGCTATTTGTCCACCTGAAATCTCTAATAGCCATTGGATCTAGTGCGAGTTAATCTACAGTGGAGAATGGGCCTAATAAAGGTAAGCATCGATAAACGCGTCAAGGCTATGGAAAAGTAGAAAATGCAAGTTCCCATGTGTTTGCACATATTCCCATTATATGAGGGTCATAATGGAATTAATGGGTATAAAGGGTTATGGATTAAGTCTGCATTAAACGAAGTTAAGAACAGAGGAGTATATATATATTATAGATGCAATACAATACACAGGCCCAACGATTCCATTGTAATACACTTTAAAGTTACATTGCATCTGCCATATCGCAAGCCTCTTTATAGCCTTGCCACAAATGCTAATTGTGATACGTATGCGGACCCACTTCAACGTTATAACATGCCCTATTGTAATATCACGTCCATCACAATATCGCAACCTTGTTAAAGTTTTTGCCACATTGAAATCTGTCAATTGCAATATAATTGCAGACCCGACTACACCATTATAGCATGGCTTAATCAAATGTCCCATTTGCGGTAATCACAATGTACAAAGGAATGTCAATCTAGGGATTGCGATAATGGTATGGACTTGACGAACTTATTAATAACTATTTAATACCATATCACATCCGCTCCGTCGGAAATTTGGAATTGGCTATGTTATGTGCGAACCTCCGGAAGCGGTGATTGCGATAAAAGGATGGCATGGCATGTGGGACCTCTATATGGCTATATTCTCTCTTATATGGTTTCCGTGAACAATTAATGTATATTGTATGAATATTAAAAAGGCCGTCTCTGATATTTTTTAATATGAAACACTATTGTAACTCAGCCTCTCTTCCACATTAACGTGTCTTGTGTGTATTGATGGATTTGAAGAGACAAAGGAAACTAAAGAGTGAGCGTAGAGGAAACTGAAATATCAAGAAAGCATTGAGGAAGCCAAAGAGCCAATGGGGAAAGGAAGCCAAAGGTCAGGGGTATTAGTAATATAAAACAAAGAACAAGGAAAGTTTAGGGTAATTGGAAAATTGTAAGAAAATAAAGGAAGATGAAGCTTTGGTAGAAATGGAAGGAACAGGAGGATAGAAGTAAGTCATAGGCCCAGCAGTGTTGGGAGAAAAGAATTACAAACAAATAGATCCGGACAGTTTACTGCAAAGGGTTGAAACCCTTGAGGTTGGTGCCTTGACAAGACAAAGTTGGTGCTCTAGAGGTTGGAGCCTCACAAAGAGTCCAAGTTGGTGCTTCACAGC
>APFE030641609.1:26051-55504 GCA_000404065.3 Pinus taeda | reverse complement strand
TATATATATTGTACTTGATTTATTGCAAAGATCACATTAATAAAAGCATCTATTCATGTTATCTATTTTTGTGTTCCAAATATAAATGGTTTTAACTGATAGAATTAATAATTGAAAAAGAAATACTAATTCACCCCCCCCCCTCAGTATTTCCAACAATTGGTATCAGAGCGACCTTCTTCATATCAGCCTAACAACTTGAAGAAGGATTCCTAGTCATGAGGAGAAATCAAGAAGCGTTAGGAAGACTTCCTCTATTCGATGGCGCTAATTTTGGTATCTGGAAAAAGAGAATGTCCTACTACTTAATGTCCCTTGGACCGGAAGTTTGGAATTTGCTCCTAAATGAGTACATAGCTCCTTCCACTCTTCCAACAGATCAATATGAGAGGAAATTCTACATTGCAAATGCAAAAGCCTTAAACTCCATCACTAGTGGAATCACCGATTCTGAATTTACAAAAGTCATGAATTGTAACTTTTCCAAAGAAGTATGGGATAAGCTAATTTTCTTATATGATGGGGACTCCAAAGTCAAGAAGGCAAAGATTCAAACTCATAGAAGGAAATTTGAAAGTCTGAAAATGGATGATGAAGAAGATATTACATCATAGTTTCTTCGAGTTGTTAAAGTGGTCAACTCTCTTGAAGGATTGGAAGAAAAAATTGAATAAAGCACCATTGTTCAAAATGTCTTAAGATCTCTCCCAGACATATTTGACTTCAAAGTAAGTGCCATAGAAGAAATGAAAGATCTAGATGCTCTCAATATGGATGAAATCCATGGAATCCTCATTGCCTATGAGATGAGAAAAGGTTTCCCAAGTTCCAAAGATGTAGCATTCAAGGCCTCAAAATCAAAAAGGGGGAAGGAAAGGAATGTCAGTAGTGATGACTCTGATGTTGAATCCGAATTGGTGCAATTTGTATGAAGGCTGAAGAAAGGATCTAAGCTAAAAGGTAAATACCCTCTTATTTGTTTCAAGTGTGGAAAAATAGGTCATTATGCTGTAAAATGTCCTCATAAGCATGATAGTGATGATGAAGAAAATTCTAAAGGGTTCAATAAGAAGAATTTCCTCTCTAAGAAATATGAGTCTGATGAAGATGAATTTGTAGTCATCAAAAAGAAATCAGCGAACCAGTTCCCTCACCGCAAAGGAGGTAATGAAGAATCGGATGAAGGAAATTACCATGTTGGAAGCCAAGAAGTATTATTCTAGCATTCACAAGTGATGATGGCTCAGGGCTAGATGGAAATGTAGATCAATTGTTAATAAGTGCCATTGAAGAAAATGAGAAATTACGAATAAAATCATTTCTCACAAGGTAGAAAATCAGGAAATGAAAAGAAGGGAAGATCTCTTGAAAAATAAGCTAAAAGAAAAAGAAGAAGCTTGTGAAGAATGTGAAGCCGAAATACTATCTCTAAGGAAGGAATTGGAGCAAGTTAAAAAGGGTTGGAAAAGCTCTCAAATACTTGACAATATCCTAAATAATCAAAAACCTCAACATGACAAAGCTGGAATAGCTTTTAAAGGAGAATCATCAAGTACTAAGAATAATGTGAAAAGCTATGCCGACATAATTTCCAGCAACCCAAAAGAAGAAAGTTTATTTCATCAAAGGCTCATCCCAGATCCAAAGAATGAAAAGGGAGTAACTCCAAGGAAGAATGTTGATTCGAATCATGTATGTTACAACAAATACAAAATAGTATTTCATCAAACGCCAATCTCAAATCCAAAGAATGAAGAAAGAGTAACTCCAAGGAACAGTGTTGATTCACATCATGCCTATTACAATAGGCACAAAACTATCTTTTTTGGGCATTGCTTCCATTGTAAAAATTTTGGTCATTAAGCTAGACATTGCATGGCTCGTAAGAATGACACACCAAAACTAAAGGATCAAATAAACAAACCATATGGCACCAAAGGGCAAGGACAAATCAAGGCCTACAATTATTTTGATCCCTTGTCCAAATTTGATCTGATTTGCTCATTATGTAATAATAATGGACACAATGAAAAAAATTGCCGACTCAAAAGAGGAAAAGAAAGAAGTGAGAATCCCAACACGGATAAATGTGGCCTAGCTCTATGTGCTATGGATAATGAAAATCGTTGGTTTGTGGATAGTGGGTGCTCCAGACATAATATAGGGGACAAAGGGAAGTTTGTCTCATTGAACAAAAAGGTATGAAATGTATCCTTCGGAAGCGGATCTCCAAAATTGCTGGAAAAGGAACTGTTACTCTTATTAATGGAAAAGGAAAAGCTCAAAATGATTTGCTAGTAAATGGGGTCAAACACAACCTTTTGAGTGTTAGCCAAATATGTGATCAAGGACATAATGTTGTCTTTAGCACCAAAGACTATGAAATCAGGAACTCTTCCTCAGGGGAACTTGTGGCGAAAGGGGTTATAACACCAAACAACATCTATATTTTGAACAATATTCAAGAAGATAAATGCTACTTAAGTCAAATAGATGAAAGTTGTTTGTGGCACAAGTGACTTGGAGATACAAGCTTCAATAACTTGATCAATATCAGCAATATTAAAACAGTAAAAGATATTCCAAAGTTATTCAAACCAAATCAAGGAGTATGTGGCCCATGTCAACAAGGAAAGCAAACTATAACAAGTCGCAAGACCAAGGATTTTTCTACATCAAAGCCTTTGGAGATCATTCACACTGATTTATGTGGACCAGCTAGAACTCTAGCACTGCAAGGAGAAAGGTACTTTGCTTTATTTGTTGATGAATATACTAGAATGATGTGGGTATATTTTATAAAATATAAATCTGAATAATTTGAGTGTTTTAGGAATCTTAAAGCTCTTGTGGAAAATGAAAACGACTCTAAGATTAAGTGTCACAGAACAGATAGAGGGGGAGAATTCACATCAAAGAATTTGATGAATTCTATAAAATACATGGAATTAAAACAAAACTCTCTACTGCCAGAACACCAAAGCAAAATGGGGTAGTGGAAAGGAGAAGCTGAACAATTCACGAAACGGTAAGAACAATGTTAATAGCAGCTAACTGGCAGACAAAATTATGGAAAGAAGCAATTGGGATAGCTGTCTATCCATTGAATTGAACTCAATTGAGACCAAATAATGAGAAGACTCCTTATGAATTATGGAAAGGAAGACCTGCATTAGTAAAATACTCGAATATTTTTGGAAGCAAGTGCTTCATAAAAATCAGTGATGACTCACCAAGAAAATTCTATTCATGGGTTGACAAAGGGATATTTCTTGGATATTCCATAAGAAGCAAAGCCTACAAGTGATACAATAATTGACTATGGAAAATAGTGGAAAGCATGAAGACCTTCTAGAAAAGGAAAATGAGGAACATGAAGTTTATCCTCTCATTGAAGAAGAAGAACCTAAAAAAGAAGAGAAAGACCAAGGAAAAACCAAGGAAAAAGAACCATCTCAAACCCCTTCAAGGGTGAAATTTCTCCAAAAATGTCACCGAGAAGAGCATATTATTGGAAATATGGATGAAGGGATGCAAACCTGAAGAAGGATGACTACTACACCAAAGAAGAATGATGTTGCTCTTCGATCCATGATAGAACCAGAAACATTTACCCAAGCAAGTAAGGATCCTCATTGGGTAAAATTCATGGAAGAAAAAATGTCTCAAATTGAGAAGAATGAGAAATGGGAGCTGGTACCTCATCCAAAGGACAAGAAGGTTACAAGAACCAAGTGGGTGCTTAAAAATAAATGAATGAAGATGGGCCAATCATCAAAAACAAGGCAAGGCTTGTTTGTAAAGGCTATTCACAAATTGAAGGAATTGACTTTGAAGAAACATTTGCACCAGTAGCTTGTGTGGAAGCTATAAGGATGTTATTGGTGTTTTCTTGCTCGAAAGGATTCAAAATCTATCAGATGGACAGAAAATCAACATTTCTGAATGGGGAACTCAAGGAAGAAGTCTACATGGAGCAACTAGAAGGGTTTAATCTAATAGAAGGAAAAGACTTCATTTGTAAACTGAAAAAGGAATTATATGGGTTGAAACAAGCTTCTAGAGATTGGTATGCAAGATTGGATCACTATCTACAACAACAAAGCTTCAAGAACGGGGTGGCAGGAAGTAATCTCTACATAAAGATGGATGAGGATAAGTTACTAGTCACAGTTGTTTATGTTGATGATCTTATTTTTGCTAATAATAATGCAGAGATGAGCCCTGATTTTTCTCAAAATATGTCAAAATATTTCAAGATTTCAATGATAGGAGAGTTATCGCACTTCCTTGGACTACAAGTATCTCAAACCATGGGAGGCATGTCTATATCTCAAGCCAAATATCTTAAAGATGTGCTTACAAGATATGGAATGGAAGACTGGGCACCCATGAGCACACCTATGACCATAAGTTGCAAATTGAGCAAAATTGATGACTCCCCTCTGGTAGATGCAACTCATTACAAGTCAATAATTTGAGCACTTTTGTACTTAAATGCTATGAGACCTGACATTATGCAAGCAATAGGAATGGTGGGAAGATTTCAATCAGCTCCTAAACAATCCCATTTGTTGGCTGTGAAAAGAATTCTCAAATACTTAAAAGGAACTCTTGATTTCAGTCTCTGGTACCCTAAAAGCTCAACTCTTACTTTGACTTCATACACCAATGCTAATTCAACCAAAAGTGTCGATCATCGAAAAAGCACTAGTGGAAATTCATTATTCCTGGGAGACTACTTAGTTTCTTGGCTCGGAAAAAAATAGGCATCCATATCACTATCTACAGCTGAAGCCAAGTATATAGCTACTGCAGATTTTTGTACTCAAACACTATGGATGAAGGAAGCTCTAAAAGATGTCAACATAGGTAAAAATCAACCAACTACCATCTGTTATGATAACACAAGTGTGCTCAGCCTCAGCAAAAATCTAGTGATGCACTCAAAGACCAAACATATACTAATCAAGTATCATTTCCTTCATGAACAAGTAGTTGAACAAAACATCATCTTGGAATATATCAATACTAAGGAGCATATAGCTAATATTTTCACAAAACCTCTTCTTCGAGAAGCATTTGAACATCTTCGTCAAAAGATGGGAGTTATCTCTTTAGCATCATTTAAGTTGATTCATAAAGATGTTGTAGGACAGGGGGAGGAGTTCGATATGGGGAGTCCCTGAGAATTCCTTTGCCATTGATGTCAAAGGGGGAGAGAAGAATAATATTGCCATCAATATCAAAGGGGGAGGTTGTTGACCTAGATTTCCATTGATGTCAATATGGCAATATTCTGGATGAGTAAACAATCATGTCAGGCCAAGGAGAAATAGAGTAGATATGTGAAGAAACAAGAGAAAGAAGCCATGAGGAGAAACCAGAGGAATTCCAAGATAGTCAAGCCATTGGAGAGAATATCGGAAGTCATAAGAGCTATCAAAGTAGAGAAGAGGTATTAGAGTAATATCGGAAGCCACAGGAAAGCCAAGTAAGTGTAAGAGTGGGAGATTGAGGAGGAGCCATATCAGGAGTATCGCATGTAATATATGTCAAATAAGTTAACAGAGGAGCCAAAAGAGCAGAGGAGTATATAATATTAGCAGAAATCAAGAAGACGGATGAAGAGTGAATGCACGTGGTTATATTCCAAAAGGTGGGTTTGTAATAGTGGCGGTGGTTTTTGGGCGGACGCTAGACGGTAAGTGGTATTTAGAGGAGAGCGCCTGATTCCATTAACCGAGTGACATGTAGCATGAGGGTGGAGAGAGAAAACCGCTTTATCTAGCAGGTATTCTCCATGCTATTGTCCACCTGAAATCTCTGATAGTCGTTGGATCTAGCATGAGTTAATCTACAGTGGAGAATGAGCCTGATAAAGGTAAGAATCGATAAACACGCCAAGGCTATGGAAAAGTGGAAAATGCAAGTTCCCGTGTGTTTGTGTATATTCACATTATACGAGGGTTATAATAGAATTAAAGGGGATAAAGGGTTATGGGTTAAGTCCGCATTAACCAAAGTTAAGAACGTAGGAGTATGTATATATTATATAGATGCGATACAATACATCGGCTCAAGGATTCCATTGTAATACATTTTAAGGATACATCACATCCACCATATTGCAAGCCTATTTAAATTCTTTCCACATTAAAATGCTAATTGTGATACGTATGCAGACCCACTGCAATGTTATAACATGCACTATTGTAATATCACATCCGTCGCAATATCACAAGCCTTGGTAAATTTTTTACACATTGAAATATGTCGATTGTGATATAATTGTGGACCTGACTACACCATTATAGCATGGCTTAATCATATTTCACATCCGCAATAATCGCAATGTACAAAGGAGTGTGAATTTGGGGATTGCGATAAGGGTATGGATCTGATGGACTTATTAATAACTATTTAATACCATATCGCATCCACTCCATGGGCAATTGGGAATTGACTATGTTATGTGTCAACCTTCAGAAGCAGCGATTGCAATAAAAGTATGACATGGCATGTGGGACCTCTATATGGCTATAGTCTCTCTTATATTGTTTCCGTGAACAATTAATGTATATTGCATGAATATTAAAAAGGGCCTCTCTGATATTTTTTTAATATGTAACACTACTGTATTTCGACCTCTCTTCCACATTAATGTGTCTTGTGTGTATTGACGGATTTTAAGAGACAGAGGAAGCCAAAGAGTGAGTGCAGAGGAAGCTGAAAGATCAAGTGAGCGTTGAGGAAGTCGAAGAGCCAACGGACAAAGGAAGCCAAAGGTCACGGGTATTAGGAATATAAAATAGAGAACAAGGAAAGTTTAGGGTTACTAGCGAATTGTAAGAAAATGAAGTAAGCCAAACCTGTGGAAGAAATGGAAGGAACATGAGGACAAAAGTAAGTCATAGGCCCAGTAGGGTTGGCAACAGAGAATTACAACCAAATAGATCCAGACAATTTACAACAGAAGGTTGGAGCCCTTGAGGTTGGTGCCTTATAATTGAAAGGATTGGTATCCTTGGATTTGGTGCTCCTAAATTCAAGGTCGGTGCCTTGACAAGATAGAGTTGGTGCTTTGGAGCTTGGAGCCTCACAAAGAGTCCAAGTTGGTGCTTGGAAACTGATTGAAATTATATATATATATATATACATACATATTGTACTTGATTTATTTCCAATATCACATTACTAAAAGCATCTATTCCTGTTATCTATTTATATTTTCCAAATATAAATGGTTTTAGCTGATAAAATTAATAATTGAAACATAAATATTGATTCCCCCCCCCCTGGTATTTCCAACATGACTTTCTTTTCAGCAAAAACAAGGACCATTTTTGAGATGTCGCCTTTTCAGTCGATTGCTCCTGCATCATTAGTGATACCATCTAGTATATGTAAGAAAATAACATGGGAAATTCCCCACCACAAGGGTAGACAATATGTGACAAAAACAACATTGTGGAGAACGGGGACAATAACGACCCCAAGAATTTCATTGGCCCTAGCAGCAAGATCGATAGAAATCTTGTCCTCGAGAACATTAACACCACAAAGAGCAACAACGCCATGAACAAAAACAAAAAAGGCGGCAACAAAAGCAACCCAATAAACTTGTAGAGCTACTTACTACCACGTAATGGAACCTTAAGTAGACGAACTTATACTAAGTGGCTTTTGTTTTCCTCTCTAAAATTTATGCTCTACACTTTCTTCAATGCAGTATATGCACAAAAATGTCATGGTTTATGATTTCACTTTTTTTTTTTTTTTAAAAGTGGTAAAAATTATCATAACTTGGTTGTAAAACGAGCAGTGAGGACAACCATCCCTAGATGTTCACCCAAAATTTTGGCTCGCTCATTAACCTTATTCAAGGAAAGCCACGCCACTTGGAATAACCCACTAGTGTTATGTAATGGGGTAGGCTTTCACTCCTACCATATGCCTCTAGGTCTTGGGTTGTTTACTTGTTTCCTTACATCTGAGTAAGACAACCTCTTAAAAAAGAAGAAATAGCTTTAGGGCATACTCCTCACAGAGAGGTCATGCATTTCTTCTCTTTTTCATAATTACATTGTTAATGCATGGAAAGTACAAGAAGTATTAACTGTAGTTGAAGATTATCTATTTATCTAAGACCGACTTTATGTTGATTTATAGCTAGTTGAGAGCGAAATCGTGTTTTTATATAAATAAGGCATCTTCATATCAATTCTGGTTGGACATTGTTAAATTGTAATTTTCATTTATGTATTAGCAAATTACCTACCTGGTTTCTCTGCAATAGTTTGGTTATCATACTTCATAATAGTTTAATTAAATAATTAGTTACATAAATTAATTAATTCGAAAATTATGGATGAATATTAGATCTAAAATACATATTTTTTTAAAATGTAGATATTATTATATATGTAATTCAAAGAAGTCTTCTATTAAACATGGTTTGTTATATTTTTGAATATGGTTAATTATATGTTGAAAGCTAAGTTTATTTTCTAAACATTAAATTTTAATAAATTTTCAAAAGGAAAAAGCATATAATTTTATTTGAACTTTTGAAAAACGGAGCATTCAATAAGGCATACTAATATCAAGTCAATTCAAAAATAGGCATGACAATGGATGGTTATTGTTGGGTTGTGTTATACTCTTTCCACGTAGTTAACAATGGGTTTCAGGGGAAAATCTCTATGTATATGCGTTTTATGTGTTATGCTCTCGCTATTGTTTATTTTTTGTGTTTTAGAATTCATATGCAGCTAATTTTTGTACGGGGTTAAAACCTACAGTTATGTTATTATAGTCACTTTTCCTATGGAAGATTGATGTGCATTACTATATTTATTTCTTGAAGGTCGTTTACTAGTTGGATGCTTCCTTTTTAACAACAAATCCCTCCCTTTTAGAGAGCCAAACAAAGTACGAGCATCCAACTATGTCAAACTAATCAAAAACTTGGCTTTGGTAGACAACTTTAGAGACTATCACCTGACATTTATGCTCATACTAAATACTTTTGTTAGTTATTAATATTAAAGAGCATAGGAATGACTCTCAACAACTTAAAAAAAAGTTCAACTAATAATACTTATGTTAGCTATTAAGATTAAGGAGCATAAGAGTGACTCTCAACAACTTAAACAAAGTACAAATAAGAATTGCATAAATCGAAACAATCTAATATTCAGATGAACTAAATCAAACAAATTATATAATTAGTTGACTTAGTGTTGAACAAGTTAAATTTTCATAAGGCACAGAAATTCTATTATTCACATCAAATAATAATACAATATAAATACAAGAAGCTATAGAAATTCCTTGTAGATTCAAGCTACTACTTCTAATATACTAAAAGAATAGACTTGATTCAACTCTACCCATTAATGGAAACAATTAAAGGATCGCGAAATCATGAAGCATACAAGAGAAAGAATTAAAGCAATACGTTACACAATGATTTCTAGTGGAGAGCCATAGCTAAAAGCCCCTCCTATCTGTATATTTCATTAGTCATAAAATATGAGAAGATTACAATGCTTTGCTCAAGCCTGTGAAAACTTTGCACTATCTCTATTTGTCTCACAGATTCCTAGACAGGCCCATGCCAATACTTAACCAATATTCTTCTTGCCCAAGTCCCTATTTTCTTCTTTCCCAAGAGGACGAATTTTCCATAGAAGGGGCCATCATCATTTCATAAATTGATTTAGCTATGATGGTGAAAAGGATGTCACCTGTAGGTGAAATTGTAGCTCTCTCGGTAGGGACATGGAAAGCTTGGCATCTCCTAGTGAATTATGGGGCTTGAAAGTCACATGAAATATATAGTGGGGAAGGTTTGACTCCAATAGTCCTATCTCATCTGTTTTATTAGTATATATTTCCTATAACGAGCAGTATAATTCGAGGAAATCACAGTCAGATGTAGGAATTTATAGGGTAAGTTCCTCAAATAGAACATTAAAGAACACTACTCGCAAACAGATCACAAATCAATATGCCAGTATTCTTGACATGGTTAAAACCCTCAAAGAGGGAAAAAATCTACAACCTAAGCCAACATGGCCACTTCAGGAAATTTATTAATAAAAGAATGAAAATTTACATAAGCTTCTCTCATGAATGGTTACCCTACAAATGCACCTCCATGCTCTTTAAATAGAGATCATGGACCATTCGGGTGTTAAGCCACATATCATGTTTCAGTAATACTGAGGAGAGAATGAACCATCAGATTGTAAGTTACAAAAGTACATAGTGAAGAAACACATTTTACCTAACTCTATACTAGACCAAGCTATACTTGACTATTTCCTATGTGTTGGAATATACTAACAACCCCCCATAAAACAAATTGGGGTAGGATTGAAGGATGTAAAAATATGGCACAATAGGAGAAGGAAGGAGGAATTAGAGCTTATCCCCCTTTAGTAACAACTTCCTAAATTCCAACCATAAATCAAAGTTTAGTAAACTTCACCTCTGTGAGAGCATTTGTAAAGATGTCTGCAACTTGATCATCTATTGAACAATATTTTGCTTCAATAACATGGTCATGAATGAGCTTTCCGATGAAGAGCATGTGCAGTTCAATGTGTTTGTTGCACTGATATTGGACTGGATCTTTGCATAGTTGAATGGAACTTTGATTATCACACCAAAGTGTAGTCGGATGCTGCTACTGAAAGCCAAACTCTGACAGATCTGACAAAGCCACAGGGCTTCCTTACTAGCTTCTATGGCACCATGATAGTCTTCTTCCACTGGAGAAAGAGGAATGGCACTTTGTTTCTTGCAAAACCATGTAGTAGGTCCTGAACCAAGAGTGAACACATAACCTGTAGTAGACTTCCAATCACCAAGGTCACTAGCCCAATCAGAATCAGTGAATCCAACCAATAAAGGAGATGGTTCTGCACTGTAATGAATCCCAAACTACATTGTACCTTGAACATAACAAATTATTCTTTTAGTTGCTTTCCAATGAATTTCATGTGGGTTTCGCATAAACCGAGCAATAAGGCCAACAAGAAAGGAAAGGTCAGGACAAGTACGGGTCAGATACAAAATTTTTCCTACAAGTTGATGGTATAAGGTAGCATCAACTTTAGTGGAAGTACAAGTGACTGAAAGTTTGGTTCCAGACTGAAAGGGAGAAGGGGCTAGCTTACATTCTTCCATGTGAAAATGGCATAGAAGATCACATGAATACTTGGATTGGGAAAGTGAAATACCTTCCTTGGATTGCAAGACTTGAAGACCAAGAAAATAATGCAAGTGTCCTAACTCTGTCATTTCAAACTTCTTTTTAAGGCTTGACTTCACATGGTTTATAAGGTTGGGATCACTACCAGTAAGGATAAGATCATCAACATAAATAGCAAGAATGATAAGAGACTTGCCCACTTTCTTGGTGTAGACAGTATTGTTAGAATGACACCTAGAAAAGCAAGTTTCTAAAAGAAAGCTATCCGTTTTGGCATACCAAGCCTGAGGGGCTTGCTTGAGACCATATAGAGATTTCTTAAGATGACATATAAGGTTGGAGTCTGTTTGTATAAAGCTAGTAGGTTGTTCCATATAGATTTCTTCATGCAAGTCCCCATTCAAGAAGGCAAATTTAACATCCATTTGATGGACTTCCCATTTGAAAGAGGCAACAACGGAAAGAACAAGGCAGATAGAGTTCATTTTGGCAACAGGGGAGAAGGTTTTTGTATAGTCAATGCCTTCAACTTGTGAAAAACCCTTAGCAACAAGACGATCTTTATGTTTATCAACTTTTCCATCTGGTCCATACTTGGTTCTGTAAACCCATTTGCATCTAACAAGTTTTTTTCCCTTTGGAAGAGGAACAAGATCCCATATATCATTTGCCAATAATGAACTATATTATTCATTCATATTTGTGTCCCAATCTAGATGGCCTAAAGCTTCTGCAAAGGTGTCAGGATCATAACTCGCTAAAGCTTGAGCCAGTAAAGAAGAGGCTCTATCGAACTAAGAACCTGTGCATTGCTGAACTGTAGGATCACCGACAAGAGCACCTGTTGCATCCTAGGTAGCATGGACCCATTTTGGAATTTGAGGAGCTGAAGGAGGATCCTGAGAAGGTGGGTAAGGATTGTCATCCTCGCTATCATCATCTGAAGAAGAAATATTTTCAAAAGTAGAAGGCACAGAGAGAGGTGGCACATCCATGGAACTAGGCTCATAGGCCAATATATTTTCAAAAAACTTTACAACTCTTCTAATGATAACATTTTTAGACTTAAGTGGAATAATTCTATATCCTTTTACATCTTTAGAATATCCAAAAAAACTACCTTTTTCAGTCTTAGGTTCTAAAGATTTATGTTTCTCATTTGGAATATGGGCCCATGCTTCACTTCCAAAAACACGAGAGTGACTTACATCTATTTTAATTGAGCTTCATGCTTCTTCTGGAGTGATATTCTTTAAAACCTTAGTAGGAGTGTGATTTACTATGTAATTCGCATAGTTAATTACTTCTTCCCAAAAATTAAGACTAAGTCCTTTAGATTCAAGCATACAATTAGCCATTTCCTTTAAGGTGTGATTCTTCCTCTCAGCTACAACATTTTGTTGTGGAGTATAAGGAACAATATGTTGCATTTGAATTCCATTCTCAGTGCAAAAGTTGATGAATGTATTGTTAACATATTCTCCACCATTGTCAGATCTTAGCTTCATAATTTAATGTCCATATTTTTTTTCAGCAAAGGCGTTAAAAGCCAAGAACATGTTAAATACTTCACTCTTGAGTTTTAAGAAGTATACCCAAGCACGTCTGGAGAAATCATCAATGAAATTTAAGAAATATTTGTAGCCAAAGAATGAAACAACTGGAAGTGGACCACATAAAACACTGTGCACAAGCTATAAAGGGGTTGAGTTGTGCCAAGAGTCACGTTTTTCAAAACTATCCCGATGATGTTTTCTGAGTACACATCCGCAACAAACACCATCTCTAAAAGATACCATTGGAAGACCTATCACCATATTTTCTTTGCATGGATTTTGAAGGGATCAATAGTTTAAGTGACCAAATTTCTCATGCCAAATTTTGCTCACTTCATCATTATGAGCAAAAAATACTGAGTGAAGATTTGATGACCCAAAGTTGTTAAACTTATACAACCTTGTAGAATCATCAACAATGCCAGTAGCTAAAATATGTCTAGGATATCTTAGATCCTTAATTACAACATCGTGAGGTGAAAATTCAACGATTTTACCTTCACCTAAATGAGTTATCTGATATACAGATGGCATTTTGTAGGATAAGCTTGGAACACATAATACATCATTAAATTGTCCATTGTCTAGATGAACAGTTCTAGTCTCTACAACAATAAGAGATCTATCATAACCAACATATATATTTCCGGTGTTACAATCATTTAAAGAAGAAAATATGGCTTTATTTTTGGCCATGTGATAAGAAGCTCTAGAATCAATGAGCCACTCATGAGAATGAGAAGAAGAAGATACATTTAGCGCATAACCAGACCGAGATGCTTGACAACCACATGTAGAAAGTGCTATTCCTGAACATGAAGTTGAAGTTGAAGAGTGCTCCAAATGGATGTTATGCTTCTTGATTGTTGCTTCCAAGGCTTCCCTCTTATTAAAGCATTTGGATTCTAAGTGGCCATCTCTATGAAAAAAGTGGCAATGTCTATTAGTCTTCTTCCCTTTGTTTTTATTTTCCTTATCATTTTGTTGAAATGATTTTTCATTTTGAAACTGAAATTGTTTAAGACCCTTGTTTGGTTTAGGACCATTGTTTTTAGGATACTGCTTCTTAGGATTCAATGAATTTGGTTGCCGCTAGGCAGCTGAGGCTTTCTTAGAAGAGTTTCCAAGATTAAGAAGACCAATATATAAGAGCTTTTCTTGTTCTCTTATTAAAGAATCACAAAAGGCATCAAAAGAGGGGGGCTTGTAGTCTTGTCCTCTAGAAATAAAGGCTTCTCTAGTAGAATGGAAGGTGGAAACAAACACAGAGTAGGCTGGTCCCAACTTAGTAAGAATGGAATAGATAAGGCTACCATCTTCTTTATTAACCTTAACAGCTTCCAAGAGAAGTCTAAGGGTCTTGAACTTGGACAAAAAATCTTCAACGGAGGAAAAATTATTGGGGTCCGATGTAAGCAACTCAGTTTCAAGTTGATGGGCTCTAATTTCATTTTTAATTCCTAAAACTTTAGTGATCTATTTTATTCATTCATTAGGAGTATCAATTTTTGTGAATCTAAGGTATAGAGAAATAGACATCCCTCTCAACCCACGTGCTTGAGCTTATCTATTTTCCCATTTGGTTGCCTTATCTTCATCTTTTGGTTTGGTTTCTTGGCTTGAGGCTATTCTGTAAAGATCTTTACTTCTAAGTAAATCCACAATGTAGGACCACTATTAGAAGTAGTTTCTTCTCTCAAGGATAAATTCATATGGAATTTCTATTTTAACTAAAACTGAAGCTATAGATGATGAAGCTAAGTGTTCTAATGGAAAGATCTCGAAAAACTAGGCTGATTAAAAAAAACAACTCTAAAAATGGCTTTCGGATGAAGAAGTTATGGCTTTTTGAAGAACCATTGTTGAAGATGTGAACGAAGTGCGTGAATGTGCAAAAATGAATGATAATGTATATTTAAAAAAAATCTACCCCCTTTCCAAACTTAATATAATTAGCTCACTTTAAAAAAAATTGTGTGACTCACTTTTATAAATAAGTGAAATTCACTTTTACAATGGTAGTTTATGAGCTACTCACTAAATTGTAACTTAAATAAAAGATAAACAGACTTTAGAATTATCTGTGACTCACTTTTTATAATGGGTGAGAATTGTTGGCTTATTGGGGCCTAACCTATGTTTGGAAGAGATTTAGTCAAGCAAATCTCGCACTACTAGCCCTTTCGGAAACAATCTGCGGAGCGCGGGCTGAAGTCTCACCCAAGGTAGTATGGAAGGGTTTTGGAACCAAGTTTCTACACCCTAGGGATGTCTTAATGAGGTCTATAGGGGTCACAAACCGATCTATGCACTTGTGCATCTCTGCATAGCTGTTTGGCCTTTGTGTAACTCTATGACAAGGCACTTCCTAGATTCCTTATTATCATTACTTTTATTATAGATCTGATCTAATTCTTAAGGTCTATAGTCAAGCATTCAATAGTTATAACCAGCGCATGCAACCATAAATATTAAGGTCATGCATAAATCCATAACATAAGAATAAACATATAGATCTACGACCAGATGCACAATAATTCAGAAACACTTACCTTTATTGATCTTCTGTTCAGTACAATCCAATTCCACCCTGCACACTTAGTTGGAGGGGTCCACACAAATAGTTACGGACTCTACTAGGCCTCTACGCATGCAGCTACAGAGCCTACTCTTACTACTACCAAAATCGACTCGGACTTACAGACTAAGAGCGAACAACCCATTACCTTCAGATCTGATCAAGAATTACCAAAAAATGACTTCTAATCCTAGAGCCTTGCTCTACTTATACATTCCATGGTCCGTGGACCATGGGTAGGCTAACTCGCTTTCTATTATATTACATTATTTTCGGGTGGACAACACTTTGACTTAACTTATTACAGTTTGCGCTCCACGTACTTCGTGGAGCCTTTACCATACTATTACCCAAAATTATGGGCTTTCAGCCCCAAAACCACTACATGGGGAATCCGCTACCTAGCAGGCCCCCAACACAATCCTTGTGACATGTCCCAAGTCATTGGGTTGGTGCGTTGATCTTCGTGTGGAGGTCATCCAACAACTTCTCCACTTCGCTTACATCCGCAACACATTCTTTTTCCATGTGTTGTACTTGTTGTGCACGAGCCTACGATGCATCATTATCAGTTTCATTTGCTTTTCTGAGTTCGTATATTTCTTGCATGTGTGCTAGCTTTCCATCGATGTTGGAAATGACCACGAATGCCTCTTCAAGCTAAGGCTGGATGCGTTCTTTAAGCACAGCTTCTTTCTATTGAGCGACATTGACTTGTGCCTTGAGAGCCTGGGACTCCCTCATCTTCGCCAATCGTTGAGTAATGGAAATCGTCTGCACTGTCCCCCGGACATTGTCATAAGCTTGTTGTAACTCCCATACTTTTGTCTCTAACTACTATGGCATTGGGTCTTCTTGCAGTGATGTGAGTGTAAGAAGTGACTGATCCAACAATCCTATGCAATCTTGTATAGCGCACTCTATCACTTCCAATCCTACTTGAAGGGTGCGGCAATGTTGCTCTCTAACTTCTGGTGGTTTAGGGGGTTTTGCTTTCAGCCTTAGCTCCGTGATCTACAAGTTGAATTCCCATTGGGCTTTGACAGCCTCCTCTTGGGCCTTATGGAATCCTGCAGCCATGTGATGAATCTTTTTGGCTGCTGGGAGTTCCGCTGGCACAACCAGTTCTAGTACACTGCTACAGACCTCTGCCATGGCCTGTTCCAATTCTTAGTTGTGTTTGACCAAGCCATTACGCTATAGACTTACCTGCACCAAATTTCCCTTTTTCTCCATTAAGACCTAGAGGGCATGGCCTTCCCTGGCCCGGAGCTCAATAGTTACCCCATCCTACAGTTGGTATAGGGTCTCTCTAGGAAGGGAAGTCAAAATCAACCCCCAACTCCTCATGTCATCTTCGGCTTTTGCTAGGATGGCACCTGCTAGTGACACTAAAGTGTTCATTGTGTGGGCGTGGACCATCTGCTCAGCTGCGGATGTATCATCCGCTAGGTTCAGTATCATCTCTCCTAGGGGTCACACCTATAATGCCTGCAGCTGTGCTTTGAGCGCCCCCAACACATTTGTTTGCTCCGTCATCAATTCCTCCAGAACACCCTTCGTGATATCATGCATTGGTTCACTGTTGGCAAGAAGATCTCCCTCCAAAGTCCTTGTTGTCCTCGTTTTTTGCTTGCAGGTGGCTACTCCTAGACGTGCAACCTCTTAAGTTGGGTCGATGCTATGGTCAAGTCCATGCATTCCTATGTCTCCACTTCTCCATGTATGTCGTTCTCCATGGACATTTCTTGAGCCTCCACAATCTCTTCGGTGAGTGCAGTGATGGGTTCTGTTGTTGCCTCTATCGCCTCCTACTGCATGGATGCTTTCTATTCCTAGTGTATTATTTCCGTCAACTTTATGATGCGCAGCTTGATTTCCTTCTTCCGCTACTGAGCTGCAATATTTTCTAATTTGGCCAAGTCTGGAGCACACCACTCTAGAGGCCATGCTGCCATTACCTCGAAAATTTCATCATCTGTTGCAATGAATGGAAGCTTTACCCATGCTCGAGTTGGACCTTTCACTCCTGAATATACAGATTATGTATATCTGCCTTGAACTTAGTCACGCTTTGCAAACTATTGTATGTGGTTGGGGATAACCGTGGTCTATGGTTGATCCTTGTTTGGATACTCACCTCCATAAATATCTAAAACACCTTGACCTTAGGAATCCTCATGGCATCTTTTGTAGCCCGGAGTGAGTTATACTACATCGCTTTAGGTAGGTTCTTCTCAATCTTGGGAAATTGGCTACCCTTCGGTAGCTCTCCTGTAACTAGTAGGATTTATAAGAGAAACCATGTGTAATGGAAAGTCTTACCTTGCTCCTGGGCTTCCCTACAATTCATCAAGAATTCGTCATAGAGAAACTGCACCGAGTTGAACTAAACCCCTTTTGCACACTGCTCCACAAGCGCAATAACAAAGGCTGGGACCTCGTCTGCACGACATCTCCTCATGAGCTTACTGACCAATAACTGGGTGGTGACGTGCACCCCTCGGTCTTTAATTCTTGCTATTACATACCCTCACTTCCACTTTTCCATCTTATATTTAGCTTTCATGGCTTTTGCGAGGCCCACATCGCTACTCGTTCTTGCTATGGCTGTAGGATCATTTCCTTTAGTAGGTAGCTGGGAAATTCAGTGTATTAAATCAGCTGTGATGGGAATCAGTTCCTCCATCCAGAGATAACCATCATGTACTAGACATAGTAACTGTCTAATAACAAAAATTGTGATGGCCGTGTGGTGATAGCGGGGTATCTGCCTCAGATTGAGTAATCTTGCCTTCTCCACACCCTGTAACCACTTATGCTGCAGTAATTTCCTTGTAGTCAATTGGGGGAGCTTCTCACTATCCACAAGATCCTAATATTCGAACATGATATTTGGTACTTGACCTAGCGGCATACTGTCAAACCTTATTTCACCCGGAAGAAGCAGGGTATGGAGCGTACTCTTTGTGGCCTCCAGGTCCTTCAGTATCTTGGTTGTCCCTTTCCACGGAGAGATATATGGTGTTAGCATTATCACCGAAGGTACTTGGGAAAATTTTTCCTCTTCCTCATCTTGTGCTTCAATTTGAGCGATTATGGCTTGTAAATATTCCTCTTCCTCCTCGAGTTCAGTGGTGATTGCTTTGCCCTACTCTGCCATTAACAATTTACTGAATCACAGTGATACATGGACTAGCCCCATAATCTGCTTGTCCTTCGGGGGTCATGGCATGCGTGGGGACTTTGGAACCTTTGGGGTAGCGGCTGCCTCTCCCAACTCCTCCTGGGTCAGATAGGGCTCTTCCGCGAACCTTACTCTGGTTCTAGTAGCTGACATGGTTTCTATCCTAGATTCACTCATGCACGTACACACGAGTGGCCAGGAAGTTGGGTGCTTGCTACTCTGTACTAGCTCGAATCTCAAATATCCAAGTGTTGTTTTGTAGATACCCCAAAGGGTTTTATAGGAATGCTTGAATTTGAATTCGACCATTCCCTCCACTTCTTAGTTATTAGTATCTTCTTGGTTGCAGATTGTTTCGTATCTAGCTCTAAATTCCTACCTTAATGGCCCACTGCCCGCTCCTCTCTGCCGTAAATTGGACTTCTTGTCATGAATAGTTATGTCAACGGTCACCTCCCAGCCTTCCCACGTGGCAGCACAGCCTCTTATGCATGACCGTGATCCTGATGACCGACTGGCCCTACACGGAACCTCCTTTTCACGCAGCTCTCCTATAGACTTGTTTATAGTCCTGCACCTTATTTAAATTGCTTGGAGTGTTGAGACTATGCTTTCTACAGATAATCAGGTGGTCACACCCCACGTGCGAGACTTCTACTTCCCTGCTAGCCTGGGTTGTGGGCACCCTTTAAGTACCTTTGTATCTTTTAGTACATCGCATTCTACGCTTCCTTATTTAGTGAGGTGTGGCCACATCCGTGATAGCAGGGTTGCAGCTTGTTCCAATGTCATAGTAGGGCCAACTAGGCCTGGTCCTCTTATGCTTAGTTTGAAGCGGCCCACTTGTGCGACTCTAGTGCTTAGTTTGTTGATTTCTTCATCTAATATCACACTTTACCTCCTCAATCGTGCCCATTCTTCATCGAGTTCGCAAAGTTTCAAGACCTCATGCCAAATGGTTTCCTGTAACTGCCGAATTCCTTTACCCCAATCCTCGTGTCCTATCTGAACTACGAGGGCTAAGGTCTGGGGAGTTTGCTCTATCCTCTTGGTTTCATCTTGTCTCATCAATGATAGGATCACCTTCACAGTCCTCCTTTCTGCTTATGGTCCTACAAGCCCATCAAACCCTTGGTACATGCAGAATCCCATTGGTTTGTTTTATCTGGTGAACTCTATTCATGATCTTGCCTATTTTTCCGATTATTTCGTCGTGAATAGCTGGCAGAATGCGTCGCTTTCCCTACTGTTGTGGCGGATTCTGATTTTTGATTCTTAGTTGGGGAGGCAGTTTCACAACATACGTCTACATCCATTTGCTAGTGGATGCTCAAACTTCTTTGTCCTCCAAACTGTACATGCACCCGCCTTCTACATTCATGCTAGTTCCACCTAGTCCTCTGATGTGTACTCCACCCTTGTGCAATTGTCTCACGTAGCGCCCCTGTTTTTCACCATGCCGCTTCCATTCCAGTATCACCTTTTCATAGTGGTCTACGGATTCCTCCACATTTGTTGCACCCCCATCTATTGGTATTTCCCTTGCTTCGATCGTCACTCATCATAGTGATCTAACCATCATATTACAATTCAATGTTGTTACTTCATGCAATCAGTTCTGCCATCGCTCTATTTCTTCATCTAAATCTGACATGCAGGAATTGTCGCGCTCCCATGAGATTCACCCATCCGGTGTCAGATTCGCCTGATCATGGTCTTGCACTATTATCTGGTAAATGCAATCCAATTCATCATCACTATCCTCATCGCACACAAGTTCGGTGTAGTGTGCTTCTTTGGCTAGATCCAATGGAACTATTACACGTAGAGACTTTTTCTCGAATATCATTTTGCTTCTCTTTAGGTTGATGACTCCATTCATGTTTGTGGGCCAGTATATTCCTAACAATGCGGGGTAAGGGTTACTATCATCCACAATTTCTATTACCTCAAAATCCGTTTGTGTGCTCGCGTCTTCGATGTCCATTGTGAATCCTTGTAATCTCCCCATGGGCAAGATCTTTCGTTGGTTCGCCATCCATAATTGAATAGGAGACCATTGTAATGTGGGATTACCCATGTGTTCCCATGTCTATTTAGGTAGCACATTCACATCCGAACCCAAGTCTAGGATGATCTGATCCATCTCAAAGTCAACAATCTGTGCTATCAATGGCATTTCCTTCCCGAAGTGCAAAGCATGCTTTCCTAGTTTCCGGACCATGCTTGGTTCACCCGGCCTTGTACACCTAGTTATTATCTCTTGTAATCCCTTAACTACTTTATTGTCTCGTAGTAGCTTCATGCATGTCTCTAAAAAGGTAGTTAGCATAGATGGATCCATTTCTTTCTCACTTTAATCCTTACTACCTGAAGTAGAGGCCTCCACGAAGCTCTTCTTAGCTTCCATAAATGTCTCCTTTGCGCGTTCCAAGGCAAACTCTGGTTGCTTTGTAGGGGCTTTGCAAACCCATGTATTCTCCTCAAGTTGCTTCCCCTTATCTTCGCCTGTGGTGTAACTGATTCAGAGAACCATGTTCATGTTGGGGTCTTCTTAATGTAGTTCAGACCTTATCATTTGGATGTTTTGCATTGGACTACACTGAAGCACTCCTCTCTCATGCATATGTGCAATTAGTGCGGGGAAATATACCACTTTATGATCAAACTGATAACAATATGGACAACATGTTCTGGTTGGGTTTGTACAGTCACGCACGTAGTGCCTAGGTCCTCCACAATTGTAGTAGATTGACTGTCCGCGGCCTCATCCAGGTCCCATTCCTCCTCATCCTTGGAACACACCACATGCTATTGCGGTGGTTAGATCCTGACCTCACACCTCAGTCTACATCATATAAGTAGGTGTTCGATCCATCAACAATTCAAAACTCTGACAGTCTCATTCATCATCGCCTACCGATCTACAAAAATTGCAAAATAGCTATTGGTAGGTTTGTATAAACTTCTACAATAGATGATAGTTGTCCGTTGTGTGCTTTCCTCCCTCCTGACAGATTGCACACTAGAGAGTGGGTATTGCGCTTCATCCTACCTGCACCTCTGGTCTCAACGACATCCCCCCCCCCCCCCCCCCCGCCACCCCCACCATATAGTTCATGAATACCAGAAAATGATCCTTATCATGGCCCTGGCTTCTACATTTTATGCACCACACTTCTTCTCATGCTTCTCGCTAAGGCACCCTATGTTGTTTCAAACTCTGCATCTCCAAGCATAGGTTTTGTAGTTGCACGTGGATCTATTAGACTCCCAACCCAAGATCCTGTATTGGAGTTTCATGCAACCTCATCGCAATTTCCAGTGCTTCTTCCTGGGTTGAAAGCTTCTGCGGTGATAATGCCATCCTCAGATGTGGTGTCAAAGATGCCACATGCCACGTGCAGTGTTGCGCATCCATCAATGTCATATTAGCCTCATGGATTGTGCTCCTTAGTCTCTAATCCAAATCCCAGGGGATTTCACCTAGAAGCATCACGATTTCCTTGAATCTGATGATCGACCGCATCTTTGATTTCAGCTGGCTAAATTCTTTGTTCAATGCAATCTATATTTCTGTTATCCAGGCATTCGAATGATCATTCGAGTGCTTGATATACCAAGTCAACATGCGATCCTATAGCACACTTACCAAGGTGTCCTTCTTAATTTTATTATCCGTAACTCCATGTGCTTCCCACACTACTCTTACTACGAACCAAAACTGATATGGATCTTTGCTTCCTACTCCTCTGAATATAGGCAATTTGATCATGCTCGCCATGTTAAAATTCTGGTTTGGTGGAGGTGGTTTGGGTGAAGATGGGGTTGAACGAGGTGACGCAAGTGGTGGTGTTAGCGGGGATGATAACTATGGAATGCATTGCCTTATCAAACTGGCTGCACTCCTTGGAGAAGCCCAAGTGCACTCTTCCTCATCCTCTTGCAGAGGCAAAATTAACAAACTATTTCCTAACACTTCAATACCCTTTTAGGCCCTCCCACTCCACGTCGTTCCACTCATTAGTGGATTCACATCACCATTTTTTGACATAACAACATCTTAATCTAGGTATTCAGGGATTTGATGTACCTACCTGGTGGTCCCTTCAGAAAATGCCGCTCAGCTTCGCTCTAGCTCATGGTTGTGTCTATCGCGAACTCAGTGATAAGCCCTCCTATTATCCACTACAACCAATGATCTACTACTCGCGTGATCCTATCTTCAGATGCCTTTAGCCTGTACACCAACTCTGGAGTCCCGACTAATGGTTGATCGATTTTTCACCTTCCTTGACTGTCACCTAGCCTTGTGATCCACTCATATAGTTCTGATGAGAAGGATGTGAAGAAGATCTCATGGATTTCCGTGTATATGTAGCAATCTAGCCACCTCTTCTTAGATATCTACGGAGTTTTTCTTTAATGTAACATAAACTCGTGAAGCTTCTAATCCAACCAATATTCAATCTCTTTCTTTGTAGGGTTCTAGTTTTCTGACATAAGACATCCTTTAGGTAGATCCCAGTCCCAGCAACAAAACCATTTGTTGGCTTATTAGGGCCTGACCCAAGTTTGGAAGTGTTTTAGTGAAGCAAATCCCGCACTACCAGCCCTTTTGGCAACAATCCGTGGAGTGCAGATTGAAGTCCCACCTGAGGTAGTATAGGAGGGTGTTGGAACTAGGTTTCCACACCCTAGGGATACCTTGATGAGGTCTGTAGGGGTTGTGAACTGATCTACGCACTCACGCTACTCTACACAGCTGTCTGGCCCTCGCATAACTGTGCGACGAGGCACTTCCTAGATTCCTTATTATTATTATGTTTATTATAGATCTGATCTAATTCTTAAGGTCTTTAATCAAGCATCCAAAGGTTATAACTAGCACGTGCGACCATAAATATTAAAGTCATTCATAAAACCATAACATAATAATAAACATATAGATTTGTGACCAGATGGACAATAATTCAGAAACACTTATCTTAATTGATATTCTATTCAACACAATCCAATTCCACCCTATGCACTCAACAATAGGAGTCCATGCACATAGCTGCAGAGCCTACTCTTACTACTACCAAACCTGACTCGGACTTACATTCTCAGAGCGAGCAACCCATTACCTTTAGATGTAATCAAGAAATACTAAAAACTAACTTCTAATCCTAGAGCCCTGCTCTATTTATGCATTCCCATGGTCTGTAAACCATGGGTAGGCCAACTCGCTTTCTATTATCTTACATTATTTTCGGGCAGACAACCCTTTGACTTAACTTATTACAATTCACGCTCCACGTACTTTGCGGAGCATTTACCATACTATTACCCAAAATTGTGGGCTTTCAGCCCCAAAACTGTTACGCGAGGGATCCACTGCCCAACAAGAACACTTTTACATAAAGTAACTTTAAAACATAAGTTACACGTGTTTTTTGAAAAAGTAACTCAACAGAAAGAAAGACTTGAACTCAAGACCTGTATTCTCATAAAGTAACTTTGGACCAAGTGAGCTAGTTTAAAAGGTTAGTAATTTTTGGAAAGGAGGAAGGGGGGTTTTTTTGTTTTTTAGTCACTGAAGCTTTGGGGTGCATGCTTACTTGAAAAAGCCCTTTTTTTTACTATAAAAAAAAAAAAACCCACAAAACCCAACATGGACATACAAAAAAAAACAAACCTAATGACTTGAAGTTAGCTTTGGCCGAAAACTAAATATTTTCCTCAATGTTTCTGATTTCCTAAGATCACAGTAAGGCACGGCAGAAAAGAGCATACACATGAGAAAAATCCTTCCTTTCTGTTTCTAATTTTCCCATATCGCACAAAGTCATGGGGAAAAGAGCATACATAGAAATGAAGGGTATAATATCCAGTAATAAAAAAACAGAGACCTAAATAAACTGAAATAAACAGAGAGATGAATAGCTAGAACTGCAAATAAATACCACATACCTCCATATATTAAAAATGACGTAGCTAGGGATACCAGAAACCTTTTTACGTGAAACAAAAGGGGTTCCCCAATGGAACATATGCTCGTAACACAATAGATCAGTCCTCTCAGCCCGAAAGTAGTCAAAAACAGTAGAGCTAGGAAACTACTGTCAGATGCAGTTGTACGAGCTTCAAATTTGGATCATCAATGGATGCAGCCTTCAAATAGCTCTGATACCATATAGGAATTTATATGGTAGGTTCCTCATATAGAACATCAAAGGACACTACTCACAAACATATCACAGATCAATACACCAGTATCCTTGACGTGGTTAAAACCCTCAAAGAGGGAAAGAGTCCACAGCCTGAGCCAACGTGACCACTTTAGGCAATTTATTAGTAAAAGAATGAAAATTTACATAAGCTTATCTCATGAATGGTTACCCTACAAATGACCCTCCATTCTCTTTAAATAGAGATCATGGACCAACCAGGTATTAAGCCATGGATCAAGTGTCGTAATACCGAGGAGAGAATGAACTGTCAGATCAATACATATCATGACTGTCAGATTGTAAGATACAAAAGTACATAGTAAAGAGACACACTTTACCTAACTCTATACTAGACCAAGTTATACTTAACTATTTCCTATGTGTCAAAATATCATAACATCAGAGAGTGTTTCAGTGATTAAATAATCTCTATCTGCCAATGGTGTGTGATCCAAGTCTATAGAAGGGGGAATCAATGGCCTGATCCTGTCTCTTAGCTTTAGAAGGCATGGCTAGGACTTTTTTTGAGCAAAATGGATACGCAAAGGAGGATTATTGGGCTCTATAACAACATTCTGCCAGGAGAAGAGAATAGAGAGATAAGGAAATGTCGATATGCTAGTGGCGAGGATGCTGTGATAGAGACTGCAACAAGAAATTATGAATAGAAGAAAGAGAATGAGAAACGAAAGATGGCACTGACAGACTCTGGATATTTTAAACACCAAGGCAAAGTTTCATTGGAAATGGCATGAGGCCATTACTAAACGGTTACCTAGAAAACAATTCATTCATATTCATTCAGGTTGGTCTTTATTATATACATGAGGGAGAGATTGTTCACTTCCTCTCCTGCTGACTATTCATATTTCTTATTATTTATTTACATCAATACACTTATTCACCCAATCCTGAATATTAGGTGTCAACATTCCCCCTCTTAATATGAAAGGATGTTGGTGAGTCCAAGAATCGTTCTAAATTGTTTAAGCTTTTCCCTTCCAAGCGCTTTGGTGAAGATGTCTGCAATTTGCTCATTAGTGGAACAATGGTGGAGATGGATCGTTTTGGCCTCAACATGATGTCAAATCAGATGATATTTAGTATTGATGTGCTTCATTTGATCATGGAACTCTGGTTTCTTGGCCAACTTTATCGCCGAGGTATTGTCAATCATGAGTGGAGTCGATTGTACTTATTTTACTTGCAAATATTCAAGAATTTTCCTGAGCCACACAATTTCTTTTGTTGCCTCAGCTGCTACCACATATTCTACCTCTGTTGTGGAATTTCTTGGAGCTGATTATTTGCATGATCTCCAGGAGACAACTCCTGATCCAAGACTCATAGCATAACCTGAGGTAGATACCCCAGTTTCTTTGTCCCCATCGAAGTCTGAATCAGAGTATCCAATCAAGTTGAAGTCGTCCACCTGTGTATACTTATTCCAAAGTCTTGAGTTCCCTTCAAGTACATTAAAACTCTTTTTGCAGCAGACAAATGTCCCTCACAAGGCTTTTTCATAAACCTGGAGAGGATTCCAACAGCAAACGAAGTGTCTAGTCTGGTAGTAGTTAGGTAGTTGAGACTTCCTACAAGCTGTCTATACTTTATTGCATCCTCAAATTGTTTTCCTTCAATGGACATGAGCTTTAAGTTTTGTTCCATTGGAGTAGTAAGAGGATTGCATTCTATCATGCTAAACCTGTTCTATAGATCTCCAATGTACTTCTTTTGAGAAAGAAATATGGACTTCAGATGTTGAGTTACTTCAATGCCAAGATAGTAATGAACATAGCCCAAATCAGTCATTTCAAAACCTTTCCTCAATTCCTTCTTTATGGATGAAATGTAGCTTTCATTGTTCCCTATCATAAAAATATCATCTACATATACCACAAGATATACAATTGTTTTGCCTACTTTCTTGACAAATAAAGTTGCATCATCAAGATCATAATGTTTGAAATTAAGTTTCAGAAGATGCTCAGTTAGTTTTTCATACCAGGCTCACGGTGTTTGTTTGAGTCCATACAAGGATTTCACAAGTTTGCATACTTTATGTTCATTTCCTTTCACATCAAATCCTTCAAGTTGGGACATAAAAACATTCTCTTTTAGATCTCCATTCAAGAAGTAGTTTTTACATCCATTTGATGGACTTTCCAACCGTTCTGAGCTGCTAGGGAAAAGAGTGTCTGGATGGTAGCCCATTTTGTTGTGGGGACAAAAGTCTCCTCATAATCGACCCCTTCCTTCTACGCAAAACCTTTTTCCACAAGCCTGGATTTGTGCTTGTCAAGTGAGCCATCAGCTTTATACTTGTTCTTGTAGACCCACTTGTAGCCAATTGGTTTGCTTCCTAATGGAGGATCAACCAGCTTCGAAGTGCCATACTTTCTCAGGGAATCATACTCTTTTTGCATCACTTCTTTCCATTCATCATGAGAAGCAACTTCTTTGAAGGAAGTTGGCTCAAAATTCATAGACAAATTCAATTCACAATCATAAGAAACATCCATATCAACAGGTGAATCAGAGTCATCTACATCACCTCCATTTTTCCAATTTGAATTTCTAGTTCCTATCTTTCCAACCTCATCAAGATGAACACGTTCAAGTATCTTTATCAACCACTTTGGGGGACCTTTCTCAGATGGTCCAGGATACTCTGTTGATTGAGTTGGGACTGAATCAAGATTGAGTCTCCCAATTCTATCAATCACATCACCTAAAGCATCATTCGCTATTGGAGTTTCATGCGGGGGAGAGAGTTATTCAAAAGAAGATTCCACATGTTGATCTAGTATAGGAATCCCCCCTTCAAGATGTGGAATCTGATTATCAAATTCTTGAAATGATTTTTCATTTGTGAATCTTTTCAAGCGATCAAGTTGTCGCTCAACAACATTTTCAGTTTTGGATGATTCAAGAAAGTTTACATCTCTAGATACAATAAACTTTTATTGACTTCATCATAGAGATGGTACGCTTTGGATATGTTTGAATAGCCCAGTAATATACACATACAACTTCTTTCACCAATTTTGTTTCTATGTACTTTTGGTATGAAGGCATAATAGGTGGAACCAAAGACCCTCAGATGCTTTACCAAAGGAATGTGCCCATACCACATTTCATATGGAGTCTTGTTTCTAATAGCATTAGATGGACATCTATTCTTTATATATACATCACATAGAACTGCATCAGCCCAAAACATCAACTTTACATTTTTTAAAAACATCATGGAGCGCACCATATTTAATATTTTCCTATTCATTCTTTCAGCTACACCGTTCTGTTGGGGATTATAAGGCATAGTTGTTTGATGTTTGATCCCATGTTGGTGGATATATTTTTCAAATTCATTTGAAGTGTATTCTTTTCCATTATTAGTGAGAATAGAGCTAATATGATATTGTGCATCATTATTAATCCACGTATGAAAGTTCTTGAATGTTTGAAAAGCATCAGATTTGTTCCTCAATAAATTAGCCCAACACATTCTGGTGTAGTCATAAATAAATGTCATCATATATTTATTTCCATTTGTAGAAGGAACAAGCATTGGACCACATAAATCTGAATGAATGAGTTCAAGTTTTCTATGTTCTCTTGAATGTGAATCATGAAAAGACTATTTGCTATGCTTTCCTAGAATGCAAGCATCACATTGCTTAAGCTTCCTAGGAATTGTATGCAAATGAACAACACCATTTTTCTTCAACAAGAGGAGGTTGTCATAGTTCAAATGCCCAAATATGGCATTCCTTAATAAACTTTATGGAAGTGTACCTTATTCATAATGAGAAATGTTGTGCACGAGCAGAGGTACCTTGCAGCTTGAGAAGCCTTTCTTCTTCTATTCCCCTCATGACAAGTGAGTGGTCAGATGCTTTTCTCACCTTAAGCTTGCCATCAAATATATGAATGGATTGACCTTGCTGGCGGATGTGGACCAAGGATAGCAAGTTTCTCTTCAGCTGTGGGAGATATAGAACATGATGCAGAAGGAAGTCTGGAAGACCAGGAAATTTGAGTCTGATTGTGCCAAGCCCTGATGGCTTGATTTTTGATTGTTCTGCAAAGTATACTGATCCATCAACATTGTTAGTAAATTCTTCAAAAAAATATTTTCTATGAGTCGTGTTGCAAATTTCTCCTGAATCAAGCAATCAATCATTTTTCCAACAAGCAAGTGAAGCATTAAATAAATCTTCATTTACTCCGATATTACAACATAATGAGCAGATTCAGGTGCTTTACCTTTGTCTATGTCATTAGTTTTACATTTGGGTTGGTTTCTTTGCTGCTCAATTTTGTCCCAAGGTAACTTGCATGTAGAGGCATCATGTGATCCATTTATTTTGTAGCGCATTGATCTAGGTGGATGTTGGTGGCCACCCACCTATCCCATTTGGACCCCCGCAACTGTCTCTTTCAGTTTTTCAGTTTCTGTAATTGTAGCACAATTTACTATTTTTAGCAGTTTTTTTCGGGTCCTGAACTTCCGGAGCCGTTTTGAGGCCCTAAATTACGTTTTTTGGGAAATCTGGAGGCAACATGGGTCCATGGTCTAATGTTTCCCTTCCGAAAGTGGTAGTTCTCGGATAGATCTTTCTAACGAGCTATCATACGCATCAAACGGAGATTGTATGCCAAAGTTACGACCCCGGGAAATTGATGTACC
>APFE030641603.1:7089-17735 GCA_000404065.3 Pinus taeda | reverse complement strand
CTGATTAAACTTAACCTACCAAATGAAATTATAAAGCACTACAGAACTATGCTATTCAATGTTTAAATCAATGAAAACTACAGCTACTCCCGACCCACAAGATTAACATTCATGAAACAAAATATCAAAATTGCATAGTAAATGTTAATCAAACAGTGAGAAATATGGCAATGAATCAAAATCAATGAAAACTACAGCTACTCCCGAGCCAAAAGATTAAAGATTTCTATGAAACAAAGATATCAGAAATTAGAAATTCTCCCTATTTCACAGATAGTATTCAATATTATCTGTGAGATTGAGTACCATTTCTGATCACATAGAGACATCTTGTAAAACATACCACGAAGGCTGAACACTATTTCTGATCACACAGAGACATCTTGTAAAACATACAACAAAGGCAGCAACCAGTCTGATATAAATTTCGCAACCTCTTTCATAAAATTCAAAGCTACATAATTCCAGAAACTGCTAAACTCCTAAACACACTCTCACTCCTAAACACACTCTCTCTATAGGACATAACTCAAAAATGTATATAAAGATTATTGGGTCATTGAAAAAAGGCAGGGGCGCCGAGGTCACCTCTGCATTGAAAGATGGTCGCATGTACTTCGTAACCCCTGAGGAGAAGGCCTTTTTCAATCCAGCGGCCGACATAGGTCGAAGCATCCACAACGCACAGAGTCTTGGGCTTGTAAGCAATATACTAGATTTTTCTGAGTAGACTGACTAATGAGTTCATTATTACCTGAAAATTGTCTGAAAGTAACGTAGACACATGAGATATGTATATTCCAATTCGCATATGGCCATATTAGATACTAATTACATATTGGAACAGATGTGTCAGAACAACTGAGTTGCCCTGCCTAATCTTGTGATGTAATCATCCTAGAACCTTTGAATGATCTTAAATGGAAATGACTAAGAGTGTGATCAGATCATTCCTTGTAACAGTTGAACAGATGAAAAGAACATTTGGGAAAAAATTTCTGCAGAGCAAGTTTAATGGTATCACCTTGCTGAACAACAACTCCTTCCTTCTCCACAAGGACCGCGTAAACAATATCTTCATAGTTTCCTCCATCCTGACAAAGAAATGCAATAATACCAGCTTGCAAGGGAAAAAGGCTGGGGTTGAATGCTTCAAACTCAATATAAAATCCTGTACAAATGTCCCTTTTTGTTGTCATCACAGCGATTCCAGAAGGACACTTACTATATGGAGCATGTGACAAGTTTGCAGCTTTAAGAGCTGCTACCTTGAGTTGATGCAAATATTCAGAGCCTGAAGGGTTGTGGATATCTTCCTCCTTTACATTTACATCACCGTTACATAAGTTCAACACATCTTCCTTCACATCTCCATCATTACACTTAAGATTCAATTCACAAGAATTCATAGAAAGGAATGCCAAGCCATTAAAGTGAGTTTGAAAAATTGGTGTCGTGCTTTCCTCCAAATCATATCGGTGGGGAAGGAAATACAATAGAGACCGGGTCTCGGCATGCTCATCAGCAATCAATATGTTAATCTCAGGAACACCCCAAACTTCTTGCAGAAATTGCCTGCAATGCCCACATGGGGCCGCTGAGACTGCAATGAATCTAAGCTGGGCCTCCCCGTGTTACGCTGCATTGGCTACGAGAAACTGATCGGCATGAACAAAATGATTCAGAGGAAGACCTTCAAATTCCAAATTTACTCCCTTGAAGATGTGTCCGCTCGCTCAAAGGCTGATAGCTTCGTCCGTGTCTCTTTCCCTTGCCATTGATCTAACGCTTGAAATTTGTTTAATCGTCTAACATCTAATCGTGTGGTGCACAAAATGACAGGTAGGCAAGGAGGGAAGTTGATTTCAGAGGGAAACGCGTTACAGCGTAAATATTATGTATAAAAATTTTTACAATCAATTAAGCCAATTAAGCCCCTCAATTAGAATAGTTGTATCCTATTTAACAGTGTTTAACAAAGTGTATCCTTTATATACTTCTGTTATTTAAAGTCCAACAATCTGTACATAATTCATGGAAGAATAACCACTGGTTCCTTATTACTACATAGGAGTAGTTGTCTTGCTCTGAGCACATAGGTCATTCAGAGGAATTTATGTTGTTAACAAATATATGAATCCTGAGGAAATATAACGACCGGAGAACATGCAGAAATGTTGACTATTACAAAGTAGGAAGGACTGTGAAATGAAATCATCTATGGCAGTGCACCGTTGGAATTCAGGTAAACATAGTCCAGTGGCTTCAGCCATGGTGGCAATCTTTTTTACTTTATTATCAGAATTTGCCCCCTGGTTGAGTAAATATACCCATTCTTTCATTACCATTCAGTTGCATTAAGTTGGTGCAGCGACGATCATGATGAGACTAGTAATTTAGTGTTACATCGAATTAAACACCCTTTAAGTCAGTATAGCATCTGAGAGATGATGATATGACTAAATGTAATTTGGATCAAAGAATCTGCTACCACGACTGGTTTTCAACTCTATTCTTTGATGTCAAATGATAATTCTGAGAGGAGTTTAGCTGAAGGGAGAAATTAGGAATAGTTATAGCCGCTTCGGATGCTTCACCTTGTACTTCACTGCAGTTCATACTTCCCAGACCGATGTCATTGCTTGTTTCTGCTACTCTTGAAGACTCTAGCTTTCAGATCTAAGCATAGCATGTAGATACAACACAATTATAACATTAAATATACCACAAAAACACAGTGCTTAGTTCCTTTCATATTCCCCAGTGATCATTAATTGACTAAGGTGATGATGTGTACCATCCTGTGTAATTTCATATTTTCCTCAAACAAGCAACGTTCCTGTTTCATAATGCCAGCCAGCCAGAACATGAGAATGAACTGCTTGAAAATATTATAGGATTATAAAGCTGATAAAAGGAGAGGCCCACACTACAACGTCATGGGAAAATTATGATGGTTTTACAAGCTCAATGAATGGATAAAGGAAGGATTAAATTGGACCTTTTGACTTAGCTCTTCAAGTTCATCATTCAGAATTTTATCCTAAAATAAAAATGCAGATCAGTGTATAAGTTTCATGTGGGATGAATGTTGTACAACTATTTGAAAGATATTTCTTACTGTTATCGGATTTCAAAAATGTAGAAGCTGTGGAGTAGATAAGAAAGCGTTTAACAACCTTTCTGTCTCGTACACGTTGTAAGCTCAGCTCTAGTACTTGCTCTAAATGATGGAGGTCTTTCACGCTCAATGTCGAAAGGTCTTCCCCCAATAAATGTCTGCTACAAAGTTAACATTGAGTAAATGAAAGTCTGTTAATGCCTTTGGGTAGCTATAACGATAAATTGATTATGGTGTAGCATGCACACATATTGCAAGCTACAGTTTATATTCTAACTGTGAAATTGTAGCTGAATCTACACCCGTAGTATTTAGGTAGAAAACAATGATCTAAAAATATAAAAAATTGATAAAGAAAATAATTAATGAATTTTATTGAGTTCTATTGATTCACATTGAGAAAAATTATGAAAAAATACACTTCAATGAATATATTCTACGTGACTAAACTAATAGTGAAAAAACTGACACCTAATCTTATTTAACATCATGTATAGAGAAAACTGACACTTAGTCATAGTTAACTTCAAGCAACTATCAGTTAACTATCTCATGCAAATGCAGATAGTCTAGTTAACTGAAATACAATTAAGTGTATATTATCCAGTTTGATAAATTTAACTTCTAACATGGAATGAAATTTGAAAGTAGTATACTGATCCAAAGTGTTTCTTAACACAAAACCCGAAACTACAGTGGATTTAATCAGTGTTGCAATATTTGACTGCAGTCAAAATTTGTTACAACCAGCAGCAAACTGAGCAAGAAAGATCGATTTGTAAACGCTGCTACAGATTGCAAAAACACCGAGCATAAATCAAAAGTAATGATATTGAACAACGTAACAGTAACATCATAAAGAATTCCTAACTGTAATGTACATTTTCGAGTTAAAATACTTCAAAAATAAAGAGAGGACACTTATGAAAATTAAAGAGGAATGCAAGAGTTATTGGGAACTCTTTGGGACATATCAATGGCAGCAAGCGTTGCATCTCTTTGGGACCATGGTATGACAGCAGCTATTCCTCTTCCTTTGATTTTGCACCTTGTCAATAATTTTCATTCAAACCTCGGATAAAAGTGTCACGCAGAGGAGTTTAAACGTCATGGTAAATTCAGCCACAAAACAGTTAGTTTGATTGAACCGGGCTTCTCGAAATAGCCATATAATGGGAAAACCTATTAGTCTCGCTGCATTGTTACCAATGCTGGTTGATTCAGCACTATTTCAAGAATAACGTTGTAATAACTTATTGGTGTTCTGTAAGGGGCCACATTTTCACTCTGCCTTATTTTCCTGAGTCTGGGTTAGTACCTCTAAAAAATTAACGGCTAATCAAACAAAAAAATTAACTCTTAATGAAACAAAATCAGTTTTAGAACATATTCTAAACCGACCAAAATAACCAAATTGACAGATTTAATATATGGATAAGCATATTACCATGGCATAATAACAATACGCACGCTGCCCTCGTAATCGGTCAAATAACTATGAGTGAGACACACAGAAACAAAGTAGGATTATATTCTGTAACCAAAATTACACTGAACTAATGGTCGGGTGTTAATGAGATTTAAAAGAGGGGATCAGCCAAGAAAAGGAAAGATAAAACTGAGTCACCTGCTGGTATTATGTAGGTATATATAAATATATTTTCAGGTATCCGGCTGCATGCACTTCGACCCCTTGACGCCATGGCCAATGACAGATCCGCCAAAGATTTCATGGTTCGACTTTAGGCGGTGAGGTTCGTCTGGCATTCGACTTTTCGACTTTCCCAATGTGCAGCGACGCCACGAGGCGGCTCAAATATCTCCGTTGGAAAGCGACTCTGCATGCCCCTTCTTGCCCACGTCCAGAAGGATGTTGCCAAAACGGTTTGCAATTCAAATCAATGGCTGAGCTGAAGCTAATCGTCTAACAAAAGATCCAAAGGCACAAACAGAGGACACGTAATCAGGTGAAGGAGTTGGTTTCATAAGGAAACGCGTTACGGCGTAATTACAACTTCTGGGCTCTCTTTCCTCTCTGGATGGCAGCCCCTCCATCCTCTCTGGTTTTTCCTTTTCAATGCATTATTAACAGTTTCTTTACAGTTGAGGAACTGTTCCTTAGTTACTTTTCAGTTGTTTAACAGTTTCTTCAAACAAGTCCCTAACTAATCCTATCTTGATCTGCTTGCCTAATTTTAAAAACTAACAATGGCTGAGTCAACCTTAATTTTAAATGAAACAAAATGAAACATAAACTCAAAGTGCTTTCCTCTCTGTCCAGCAAAATAAAATAAAATAAAAACATTTCCCATTTGTCGCCTCTTCACTCGAATGCTCCTGCATCATTATGGCTTCAATTATGGCAACAGGTGAAAAAGTTTCTTCAAAATCTATACCTTCTTGTTGAGCATACCTTTTACAAACAAGTCTGGCCTTGTTCCTAATGACTTCTCCATTTTCATTCAGCTTGTTCTTGAATATCCATTTATTTCCTATAATATTTTTATCATGAGGTCTAGGAACTAATTCCCAAGTGTCATTCTTTTCAATTTGCTCAAGTTATTCATCCATGGCCTTAACCCAACATTCATCTTTGCATGTTTCATTTACATTTTAAGGTTCGGTGGAGGATATTAATGCTAGATAGGTTGAGGTCCCTGTAATAGTTCTTCTTGTCTATACACCATCGTCCCTTTCTCCTAAAATTTGAGTTTTTTGATGATTTTTTTTAACACACCTAGACGAAGTCTTTTCTTCTACCAATATATCTTCTTCTGGTGCTTCATTGGTTTCTTCTTCAATATAATTTTGATTAGATGTGGAGAAGTAATCCCCATCTTCCTCATTGTCATAATATTCTATTCATTTTATTTGTTTTGTATTTCTACATGCTTCATCAACTACAACATCAATGCTTTCAACAATCTTCCCAAGTCTTTTATTATAACATTTATATTCTTTACTTCTGGAAGAATAACCAAGAAGAATCCCTTCATCTGCTCTGGGTTCAAACTTACCAATTTTTTCATTAGTCCTTTTGATAAAACATTTGTTCCCAAAAAATTTAAAGTATTTTACAGTAGGAATCTTACCATACCAAAGTTCATGTGGAGTTTGAGTCTTATTTACCTAAACATTTTCCTTGTTGAGAATAGTCACGGCAACTAATACAGATTCACCCCAGAAGGTTGTAGGAGTTCTATATTCATCTAGCATGGCTTGAACCATTTGTTGAATTGTTCTATTCATCCTTTCTACTACACCATTTTGTTGAGGTGTTCTTGTAGTGGAGAATTCCCTTTTTATTCCATGTTGTTCACAAAAGTCAAAGAATTCATCCAAAATAAATTCCCCTCCTTGATCAGATCTGAGGCATTTGATTTTTCAATCTGATTCATTTTCAACCAAAGCTTTGAAGGCTTGGAAATTTTCAAATGCTTCATATTTATGCTTTAGAAGACCTATCCAACACATTCTGGAAAAACCATCAATGAACAAAATAAAGTATTCTTCTCCATGAGGTGACTTTTTCCTTGTTGGTCCACATAAATCAGTATGGATAAGTTCAAGAGGATTACTAGCTGACCCTTCTTTTTCCATGAAGTGAACTCTAGTTTGCTTACCAATTTGACATGGTTTGCATATTGTATTTTCTGGGATGTTGATATCTGTAAGATCACAAACAGCCTTGAATCTGCATGCTTTTCTTATTTGAGAAAAGCTTAGATGTCCCAATCTTCTATGCCACAACCAGTTTTCATCATTTTTTCTTAGATAGCATTGTTGTTGTCATCCTTTGAGTATGTATAAGTTGTTTGGAGTTCTTGTACCTTTTATCACGGTCTCTCTTGTATCAAGCTCATGAACAACACATCTATTTGATCGAAACACCACTTCATTTCCTTGATCACACATTTGACTAACACTCAACGGGTTATTCTTTAAACCATCTACATACATATCATTTCTAGCTTTAACCTTTTCTCTCAAGAAAACAAAACCTTTACCTTTTATGACAATTGAAGTGTCATTTCCAAATGAGACATTATTTTCCTTTTCCAAGGCATTATATGAGTGAAGTTTCTCTTTGTCACCTTTCATATATTTGGAGCATCCACTGTTGATGTACCACTGATTTTCTTGTCCTTCTACATACAAGGCTATACCACATCTTTCTTTTTGAGATTCTTTCCTTCTCCATATCTTGGGATTTAATGGCATTTGCTCCTTTTGAGTTGTTTTCCGAAATTTGCTCCTGCATTCATATTCTTCATGACCAAAGTTGTTACAAATTGAGCATTCTATTTCATTTTCAAGAGGAGAAAAGTTATTATAGGAACTTCTCTTGATCCTTGTTACATTCCTTTGATTTCGTGCTCCTCTAGTCATGATGTTTTTGTAAGCAACGCATTAAGCAGATTTGTGCCCAAAATTATGCCATAAAAAACATTGCCCATTAAAGAAGTTTCTGCGGCTACTGAATCTATTTACCTTTTGATTGTAGTTTCTATTGAAATTCATCTTTGGAACAAATTGAGTATGATTTGCCTAAGGTTGGTTGTGGCTTCTATTGATATTTATCCTTGGAGTAAATTGAGTATGATTTACCTGGTGATCATCTTTATGCCTTTGGTGACGAGTGTCATATTGTTCACTAGACTTTGCTGCATCAAGATAGCTTTTGGTGGAGGTTGACGGCTTCTGTGATTGAGATGCTTCTTCAGTGTATCCAAGACCTGTCTTTATCAGAGGAGAACATTGAACTTTGATAATTTAATTTAAAGTTTCTGATCCTTAGAAAATCTAAGATTGAGAGATTTTGCTTTCTCAAGATCTTTTCTTAGACCCATAATTTCACATTCTAGTTTTTCGTTGTGTTTTTCTTTTTCAGTATGTCAAGGTATCTATGATCATATTCTTTTCTTCTAAATAGATTTTGAGTTTAGATATTTCTTCATGAAATTTTTCCTCTTCCAAAGTATCCCAAAAATCATCATTGTCATAAGCCATGAGAAGTATATAATCATCACTATTAGATAAACCATCACTATCCTCTTCTAAACTATCCCAAAAACTATCACTATCATAAGCCATGAGAAGTCTGTAATCATGACAAGTTTAATCTTCATCACTATTAGAAAAACCATCACTATCTTCATGAGTATAGTAACTCCTATTCATGACTTGTTTCCTATTCCCTTTTGCATCTTCCCTTCCTTTTTCATATTTATCTTTATGAGGACATCTGGCATCTTAATGACCGACTCTACCACAAGCAAAGCATTTGAAAGGTAGCTTACCTCTGAACCTTCCAGAACGTCGTTGAATCTTCTTGAAAAAATTTACCTCGTCTTCTTCTTCTTAAATGTGTCCCGATTCATTGTGTTCTTCCTTTTCTTTTCCTATTGTTGAAGCTTTAAATGCGACTTCTCTCATATCTAATGGACCTCCTTTTCTCATCTCAAAATCAATTAGGATTCCATGAAGCTGTGTCATAGTAATATTCTACAAATCATGTTTTTCTTCTATGGCAGACACTTTTGATTCAAATTTAGAAGATAAGGATCTCAAAATTTTCTCAACTAAGGTAACTTGCTTTATTTCTTCACCCAGATTCTTCATACAATTAACAACCTCATTTATACGTAAGAAGTAACCAGCTATATTCTCATCACTATGCATCTTAAGAGTTTCATATTGAATTCTGAGAGTTTGAAGCTTAGCATGTTTTACATGGGATTCTCCTTCGTAGCTCTGAATGATTTTGTCCCATATCTCTTTGGCTGATTTGAGTTGCATGACTTTGACAAACTCTGATTGTGACAAACTTCCCAATAAAGTATTGACAGCTTTGGCATTGGTTTCATATTGCTTTTTACTTGCCATGTTTGTAGGAATTGTTGTTGGAAATTTATATCCTCCTTCCACAATTTCCCAGACATCTATGCCAAGAGATTATAGATAGGTTGTGGTTCTTATTGTCCAATAAACAAAGTTTCTCCCATCGAATATTGGCAGTCTAATGGATCCCGTGCTTTCGTGATTATTCATCTTGATGGATCTTCCTTCACGTGATCAAGCTTCTACTAAAGGACCTGCTATGATACCAATTGTTGGAAATAATACTGAGGGGGGGTGAATCAGTATTATCATATCAATAATTTTTCTTTTTCATAATCAGATTTATATACGCTACTTCAGAGAGGGGAACTAGCGTGTACACGCAATTGTCTTTAAGGCAACCAGTGTTTATGCAATAAACTTATGATTCAGTTAATTCATCATATGTTGATCTTTAATCAGTGCATCAGTAATTCATCAATCATTAAACAGTAACCATGTGCAATATAAACATAATAAACCATTACACATAAGCAATACATGTGAACACCAAGATTTAAGGTGGAAACCTAAAGTGCGTGAAAACAACCTGTTGTTGTCATCTCTGTCTTCTTTTAATAATAAGAAAATATGTTTACAATCTTGTGTTGGTGCAGACTCATACCAGTACGTGGGCTTTTACCTGCAAAAGGTTACAACCTTCTCTTGTTCTCCAGCGTCTACTGGAAGGGAGATACAACCCCCTAGCTCTTGTACTAGCCAATATTTTTACTAGTACATAGGTGCCAGCCTACAAAAAACTCCACTCTTCCACCAAGGACCACGTTTCATGAATTTTCATACTAGATGCTCCTGGCACATATCAAGACATATGAAGACCTTGACTCATCAATAACCCATCAGAAATTTAGAAACTCAAACTTCATCAACCAACATGTAGTTAATTTGAAACAATCAGATCACTGTCATCAGAACACTATGTTGAACCCAGAAACCTGTATCAAAATTCAGAGCCAACTGAAACCTCAAAAATTCATGTGTCAGACTGTATACGCTACTTCAATGAAGAAAACCTGCGTGTATATGCTACTTCCTTCAGCCAACCTGTGTATACCTCTAAATATTATGAATCATAAAATCTCTGAATCACAAACTGTACCAACTAGAAGTGTACTGAACATCTACTGTCAACTTATAGAACTTTACACATGCAGGCAATAGAAAACACTTCTTCTCACTTATACAATCAATCAAATATCAACCTCCTTATGCATTCAAATTTACATTCAAATCTAATAAGACTTCATTGATAGACAACAATAAAATAGAAGCAGCAATAAATTAGCAATACTGATATGATAGATCAGTCATCTCTGAACATCAAGCCTTTCTTTTGTATATGCTACTTGAAAGAACAGAACTTGTGTGTATACTCTCTTTTTCCGAGATGAACCTACGTACAAATCTGCAAATATTGACTCAAAACTTTGCTGCAATTCCAGACTTTAGACAAGCCCAGATCATGATAGATAACGAATAAAACAAACGCAAAACATTAGATCTAGCCTCAACCAATATCAAACCATTCAATAATAAGTCATTTGAAGTCTCATGATCCTGATCCAATATTGAACTCAAGGTGCACATAAATATTTCAAATCTAGTCCCAAACACAACCCTGCAA
>APFE030641599.1:35088-97118 GCA_000404065.3 Pinus taeda | reverse complement strand
GCTTTGATTTTTAATTATGTTCCTTTTCAATGTTACAATACATATTTAATACATGCCGAAGCATACCAAATACCATGGACCGAAAACCATCGCGTCCAATACCATGGACCGAAAACATCGCGTCCAAAAAACATGTGCGAAAATCATGACAAAACCATAGGTGGGTCCGCCCAACCTAACATAGGGTCCAAAACCAAAATTTTCCGGGGCGCTACCCCGGACCCCATAAAGTGGGGTTACGGGTACCCCTCAAACCCCCTGTTAACTATGTGGAAAGAATATAACACAACCCAACAAAAATAAATAGGTCCTAAGTGGAAGTGTTGTCTAGCAAATGAAGCGGCGGTGGAGTTGTTATAACCAGTCTCCAAGTGGGAGATTGTTGGGTGTGGAGCCTGATTATCTTCATGATTTCATGATTCAGAGGTCTCAGCTATGTTGTATCCTATTTGCTAAACGGGGCAGAAATTCCACCCATATGATAGTCACTAGGGGGGTCTGGGGGGGTGACGACTACTTTTAAAGAGCCCTCCCATCCCCTCTCAAAGCTAAAAATAGATGAAAATTTGCCTTGTAAAATATTGTAATTTCTAGTTAATCTAGGTTGTTCATTAGGCGAAAAATCTCACGATAGAAGTTTTGTTAATTTAGGGTTTTTTTCCTTAGAAGGTAACCATCGATTTATATGAGGTAATTGTATTGCGATTGTGAATGATTATTCTAAGAGAGAGAGGAGGTTGTGTGAGAGTGAAGAAGAAATTACAACAAATCCGATCTAGGTTGTATCTCTTCATTTTGCTAGATAATATAAAAGGAAGGACTGATTATTTCTCCGTGGACGTAACCCTAATTGGGTGAACCATGTATATCTGTGTCTCTCTCTTGTTTTATGTGTTTTTGTATTTGTGACTCCACAATATTTTATGTGTTCCATTTCTCTATAATATATAAATATCTAACACAATCATACCCAAAAACATCATCAATTCAAGCATTATGAACATCACGCACCCCATCACATCATATTATGTCCTTTTTGCATCTTCATTGAGCGTAGTCAAAACCATCTACTGACCATTTTTGGGTGGTGCAATTTATCTTCTATTTTCTACATGTGTTACATAGTAAAATTCTCAAAATTTGTGTAACCCTTTTTAATTCAGAAAATGGTTAGTTTGATGAGCCTCGTAAATGGGTAATTATATGGGCTCATTTTACCTCCTAACCTGGTCAAATAAACCATTCTCTTAGCTTATTGTATGATTTTCTGATTATATTAATGCTTATAGGGTGAGTTGAGTTAGTTATTATGCCATGTGGTCTAACATGTATTTAATGCATATTATTGATGGATTTCGAGGTCAAAGTCAAGGATCTAGTGGTCAAACTACAAGAATAACTAGAAGTAGACATAGGAGAGGACTTATAGGAGGGAATCCCCCTCATTTATTACTCCTCACTTCGAATTCCCCTTCATTCAGCTCAAAGTACAAGCAGTCGAATCATGCACTAGAAGGCAGGTGAACAAGTGGAAGATGATTGATAGTTATCTCGAGTTTTGGGAGCCAAGCCTCCCTGATTTTAGGGAAGATGTTGGTAGCTTCATATGTATAAGTAGAGAGGCCTAGGGCGTCACTAGGGTTGAATTTTTTTCTTGTGTAAACTCTACTCAAATTTCGAGCTTACTATTTTATGACAGTTTTATGTAATCTTGCTATTTTTTGATAATGAAGATGGAATCCTTTTTGAGCTAGCATTGAGTTACCTCAGAGGGTTGAAGCTCTTGAGTTAGGGCCCAATCCAACCAGCCAATCTTCTATTTACTTTTATTTGTATGCTTTAATTCAGTTTGTAGATTAGTTTGTTGTTAGATGTATTTCTCTTATGGTTAAGAAAGGTTGCTTTTGATGATTTGGTAGCTTGCTTCCATTTGTGCTTTCTATAGCAGGTTAAGTAGTGATTAGAGAAGATTCAAAAGGCTAGCAATAGTGCCTTGGCCTCTCTTCCTCCCTCTAGGACCATGATTTAAGGCAAAGACTCTCTTGTTGCCCCAAAAACACAGATTTTCCTCATTCCTATGACTTCTAATATTTGCAGCTCTCTAGTAGGTTGATAGTCCAGTTTTTCTTTGCTTTAGATCTTCTTTATCATGCTCACTTCCTAATTTTCAATAGTCCTTTTGCATGCTTTCCTTTCTTACAACATTTCCCAACGTTTCCTTTTATACATCATAGTTTAGGCCATTTTAATGCAAAACTTTGTTTTTCCTAGAAAGCACTCATTTCATTGGTTGCTTGATTTTCTTGGTTGATTGTTCTATTCAGCAGATCTCTTCCAATACTAGGCTAGATTATCATCAATCACACCCTCCATCTTATCCATGCCCTATAGGTCTCCCAAACCTCACCTCAATTCTGCCCTAGTTTCCGTCATTTTTCATAGAACTTCATCCTCTCTCCTTGAGAAAACCTAATCATCTCTCTCTCTCTTGGTGATTCATGGTAGACCTTAGGCACCCTAACACCTCATTCCAACCTTCATACACATTTTCCACCCACTCTCACACCCTCAAAACAACGAAAATTGCTCTTGGCCTCCTCATGTAGGCCTCCTGTAGTTTCCCTGTTTTCCTCCTGTAGTTTTCCTCTGTCCTCCTGTAGTTTTTCTTGTAGGATTTCTTTTGAAGGCTGAGTGTGGGAAAAGCCTCTAGAAGGCCACCTAAGACTTCCTAGGACCCATCCACACCATCCCATGCTCCCAAGCTCCAAAACCACCCTCTAACGCCACCTGTTCGCTGCCACACTCACACAATAAATTAGATGCATGTTAAAGTCACATAAAAACACATACAAATCCAAAAATATGTTTTTTGCTTATTTACTTCCAAAAATAGCATGGTTAGATGTTGTTTACTTCCTTGAGTAGGTAATGACATTTCTTTCATGGTCTTCATAGTGTTTTTGGCAAAAGTAGAATTAGCTTGTTAATTAGGGTTTACTAGATTTTGCTTTAGCTTCTAGTCTTTCTCATTTCTATAGTTAGAATAAAATTTGTAAAGTAATATTTCTTTCCCTTCATCACACATAGAGCTTCTTCTAAAATCTATAGAAGTTGGCTTGAGCTCCTAGTGATCTCACGCTAGCTGACCAAGTGACAACCTGTAGTGAGAACTAGTACTTTTGCATATAGCACCAACACTTCCAAGTTTGTTACGAACTACCAGGTTGATAAAAGTAAAGTTGGTAGCCTAGGAGTTGTAGCATTCTTGCTACAATACTAGTGCTCACCACTTTTTGGCACTGTTGTGGGGAAGCGTCAGAGTATTCTGTGATTACTGATTTCTTCTTTTTCCTATTGCAACATTCTGCTAATAGTTTATTTTGGCAAAAGTAGACTAGTCATTTCTTTTGTTTCAATTCTGCATTTCCTTGCTTTCCTTTTCAATTCTGCAAATTTCCATTTAGCAAGTTCATTTTAGCTAGTTGCAATTTGTTTTTTTCAATCAAAATTTTAGTTTTTGCAGGTACTTTCAGTGTGGGGAAAAAGAAACAAAAAACCAACCAAAAATATTTCCTTTCATGCCTCGTAGGAGTAGAGATAACTTAGGAAAATTTTTTCCCAACACCCCCACTGCTTCACACAACCAACCTTCTCTCTTCTTTGGTGGTTGCAATCAAGAAGAACCCTTAGGTGAACATCAAAACATATTTGAAGAACCTATAGGGGAAGAAGAAGAAGAAGAAAACATTCCTTTGGAGCCAATGGCTGAAAACAAAAATTCTAGGGGAAATGGAGAGAGAATAGAGGGTACCTTCCCCATTTCGGAGACCAAGGGGGACACCAAAATGAAGAATACAAGTCCTTCAGCCCTACCTCACTTCCATGGTCTGACTACAAAAGATCCTGACACCTTCTTGTTCAAGTTTGCTATCATCTGTCGAACTTATGACTATGCAGAAGACGAGCAAAAGTTAAAACTGTTCCCTTCTACTCTTAAGGATGCAACATTGTGCTGGTTCATGGGATTACCTGGCAATAGCATCACAACTTGGGCCTACAACACAACATGGAATACCACCATAGGGTTCACACCCTATGAACTGGTATATGGGAAGAAGGCTTTGCTGTCAATAGTGTTTGAAATCAATACCCTAAGAATGGTAGCTCAACTGGACCTAGACCTCAACCATGCACAGAAGGAGAGATTACTTTAGCTCAATGGATTGGATGAATACAGATTGTAAGCCCTTCTTCATACAGAGGTAGTTCAACTTCAAAGAAAGATATGGCATGAAAAAAATATCAGGGAGAAGCAATTCTAAGAGGGAGATTGGGCACTACTCTATGATTCAAGATACAAGGATTTCAAAGGAAAGATGAGGACAACATGGCTGGGACCCTACAATGTGGAGAAATGCAATGACAATGGTTCAGTTTTGATCAAAACCATTGATGATGAAGCCATCCCCATGTTAGTCAATGGATATCGGTTGAAAGTCTACAAGAAATCCCTCTCCAAGCAAGAGTTTATTGAAGATTTGAATAAAACTGTGATGGTAGTGGAGCATGTCTTAGCTTCCACTTCACCCGTTCACTGAAGAAAAAAGAGGAAAAATAAGGACTCAAGTGAAAACATCCATGAGGCGCTTGAGTCCTATCATTGGGTTGAAAACCTCTTCTGAGGCGGCTTAGTGATGTAAAAAAAAAGGGAAAAGAATAAGATCCCTGGGTGAAAACCTCCCTTGGAGGCACCTAGGGCAGGAAAGTAAGGTGAAAACCTCTTTGAGGTACCCTAGTTCGTTTCAACAAAAAAAAAAAAAAGAGAAAGAGAAAATGATTTTTTATTGCATTGTAGGTTTGCAGGAGGACTACATGGAGCAGAAGAAGGTGCCAAGGGGACCCTGACATTCATACCAACATCCATCTCATCTTCTCCACACCTTCCTCCATCATTTTTGGCATCTCTTTCACTCCACTGTACCTCTTCTTTCAAAATTGTGTTTTCTACAAGAGGCAGTTTGAGGGACAAGAAAAGATTCATGAGGAACCTATAATCCCTCTTACCATCGTCAAACCTCCTTGCCATCATTTCCAAGCATGCATCACACTCCAAGAATCATTTTTTTTCCTTTCCAAGAAAAAACATAGAAAAATAGTTTTTCAGTTTTGAAAAAAAACAAAAATAAAAGGAGGAAAAGGCACCATTAACTTTACTTGAAGCTTACCTACTATCCCTCCATCATTCATATCCACCTCTTGCATCATTCTCGAGCTCCAAGAATAGGGAAATAGCTAAAGTTTCACGGAGAGAAGAAGCTACAGGAGCTCCTGTAGGAATTCCTATAGTAGTTGATCCCATATAAGTCCAACACCAGCAACAAGGGACAACACATCTGAAGGTTGAAAAGGCACATGCATCTCAGCTCCAACAAAAGAAGAACCTACACAAACACACAACAACACATCAGCAAGCAGAGACAACATGCATGAAGGAAAATGAAGGCATGCAGTAGAGAAGCCACAACACCTCATAGTCGATGGCAGCAAATACACTTGGATTACAGGTAAGTAGCTAAGTCACTCCTGTATATGCATTTGTGTAATTAGGAATCATACGAAGGCAACGAGATGGTTGAAATCAAAAGAGGGAAAGGTGGCTAGTTAACTTGTCCACCTTCATTTAGTTGACTCCACTTAAACGAGATATCACCCACATGTGCGCATAGTCAACTCAAGCAAAAATGCGAAGGACAGGTAGTGGGAGGAAGAGTTAACTCCGATGCAGTAATGAGGGGATGATTACGAGGGGGGCCATAATGACCAAGCAGGTGGGGACCAATGGTCCTAATCTGGGCAACATACACCTTGCCAACTCAGCACTCATAACCGAAAGCAGCCATAAAAGGTAATAAGCACTCCTCCCCGCACATTCTCACCACCTTTTCTTCAGTTTCTCCTCATAACTCAGCCACACAACAGTCTTCTTATGCCCCCATGGCCTCGTATCCATCATCCCCCATCAATTTCCTCCATATTTTTTCTCTCAGCATCTTCTACAAGATCCCTACAGGAGCACCTACAGGAAATCTACAGGAGGGACAGCGGGCTTCTACAGGAGGGGCAGTGAGTCATTTTGAAGGGAGGAAACATGATTTTTAGCACGAATTTCAATCTGAAGAGGTAGGGTTCTTGAATTCCCTCTTTTGAATATCAAAATGTGAAAGAGTTGGTCTCAAATTGAAGATAAAATGAGTCTTTAAGAGGGTAGAAATACATTAAAAAAATTTCTGTTTAAAAAAAAAACACAATCCCTTCTGCTTTTCTATTTCAGTCAAAATTATTTGTCTCCACCTCCATATCTGGTTTTTCAGAAGAAGTACAGGCAGTATGACAGGGGGGTTTATGAGAAAAGAGCCCACTAACTCCACTAGACTCCATGCACATCCTCAAGTGGTGGAAATATTTATAAGGGCAAACTGGATGAATTTCTTTGAGAAGTTTAGAGGGTTTGATGATGAAATTTCCCATGAATTTTCTCTCTCTCTGGTCCCTCACACAAGAACTCATGCTACTGTACCCATTAGAGGCCTCTCCATTGAAATGACCCCTGAATTCATCAGCATGGTCACTACCCTTCCTCTTGGGCTGCCTTGGAGTAAAGATGAGAAAATAATTGGCCAGGCTGCCAAGAGGAAAATTTCCAAGATAATGAAACCCCTGTTGAAGATAAAAATGGAATTAGGAGGGCCAATGTACCATATCCCTGGGATGAGGTTAGCTACCAAGTGATCAAATACACTTCTTGTGAGGGGATGCACAACATTGTTTATGGATATCATTTCAGAATCCTTTAAGAATTGAGATATGCCATGGATACCCCAACACATCAAAAGCCTAATATCCCTTACTTTCTCCTTCAGTCCCTCATTGACTCCAACACTAAGGTACAAGAAGGAAATTCATAACATCTAGCTCCCCATGGCCTAATCAAGATCCTAGTAGAAGAAGCCTTCCATACCCTTACAATCCCTATATCATGAGAAGTTTTCAGAAATATGACAGCTGAGGATGACATCAAGGCCTTAACCTATGATGTCAGTCCTGCTGTCAGTGAGGAGGGAGAATAGAAAGGAGGAGAAGATGAATCCAGTGGTGACATAGTAGAGCAAGAGAGGAAGGAGGAAAGAAAAGAAATAGAGGAGGGGAGAGTTGAAGAGATAGAACAGGAGGTAGAAAAAGAGACAGAGCAGGAGGAGGAAAAAGAGATAGAAGAGGGAGAAAAGGAGGCAAAGAGGGTAGAGCAAAGAGAAGAGTCTCCTGAAACTTTGGAAAGAGAAGCAACAGCTGCCCTCACTGCCCTTAGTACACCAGTCAAGCAGAAGTAGAAGAGGAAAAGAAAAACCTCCATGTATTTCAGGGCAAGGAAGAGTACCAGAATTAAAACAGGAAAACCTCAGCGCTCATCAAAGACTCCCATTAACATTGAAGATTCAACATCTACCAAGGTGAAAGATTCTCCTTCCAAGATGCCCATAACTATGAAAGGAGGACTACAAGATCTTCTACATGGAAGGGAAAGGCAATTCTACAGGACCCCAAACTAGACCTACAGGAGGCTAAAACAGTCCTACAGGAGACATTGTCCAAACTACAGGAGACACAAAAACTTGGGTAAAATATAGGAGGACAACCAGAGGTGAAAGAGGAAGCATAAGAGCTACAAGAACCTGAAAGGCAATTCTACAAGACCCCAAACTAGACCTACAGGAGGCTAAAACAGTCCTACAGGAGACATTGTCCAAACTACAGGAGACACAAAAACTTGAGGAAAATAGAGGAGGACAACCAGAGGTGAAAGAGGAAGCATAAGAGCTACAAGAACCTAACCCCCAACCTAATCTTGACTCCTATTATAGACTACTTGAGGGAGGCAAGATAATCCCACAGAAATTTGCAATTCTACTATTTTTCGAATTAGAAAAAGAGAGAGTGAGAACACATAGGTGGATGTATATAGCCAAGTCCAAGGAGTTGAGGATATTGGCCACATGGAAGACAAACTCAGGGAAATGGGTAGGGAATTGAGTGCTCTCAGAGATAGAGAATCCATTACAAGAAGCCACCTTGAGAATGAAAATGAATTACTAAGGAGGCAATTGCAGGAGAAAGAGATTCATTTGGCATACATGGCCAACTTATCCATAGAAGCATTACAATGCAGAACACTAGCCAAATCTTATGGCATCTATCTTAAGGATTAATGGCTTCAATTACAAATAAAGAAATTGGCGCAAAGAGGCATAATGCCTTTCCAAGACTACATTCATGGATTTGTGTGACCAAAGCACCTCCGAGGACAAGGCAAAGATGGCAGAGTTCTATCTACACAACATGGCCCTCACAAACCTGAATGTGTGGGACCCCAATTCCAAGCTAGGGGACCTCCAATTAATGGCCATGGCGTCATGGATGAACCATGAAGAATTGAGGGCAAAATAAATGAAAATATTGTTAATAAAAGAGCAAAATGAATCATTGATGATAAGAGCTGAGCCATTAGATCCTATGGAACTCATCATCACACACAACCTGCCTATCAATGACCCTCAAATTGCCCCTAAATATCTAGCCAATCAGGAACAGGCCATTGCACACTTTGAAGATATGCTTAGGCTACTTAGGGATGACTATGTGCATGCATGCATGATAAGATAGAACACCCTACCCCACAACTTGCAGATCAGAGAATACCATTCCCCCATGAGGCTGAAGGAGGCATTGAAAAGAGTGCCAATGTACAAGCCCTCCATCCAAAGGCTGAAGGTCAACTGGATTGGCCTCAAAATCAGTCCTCCACTCATATTAGGCATGTTGGAAGACAGAAGAGAAGAAGAAGAGAAGGAGCAGTGGAAGGACATAGACATAAATTTTATGGAGAACATGAGCAGACCACTTCAGAAGCCTGAAATGCTAGGGAGGCCACCAGGGCCATGAAAGACCAAGAGATTGACTAGGTTGCTTAGAGGATGAGCAACACCTTCAGTAGGGGGGTGATGATGAGCCTCATAAATTGGTAATTATATGGGCTCGTTTTACCTCCTAACCTAGTCAAATCAACCATTGTCTTAGCTTATTGTATGATTTTCTGATTATATTTATGCTTATATGGTGAGTTGAGTTAGTTATATGCCATGTGGTCTAACATGTATTTAATACAGATTATTGATGGATTTCGAGGTCAAAGTCAAGGATCTAGTGGTCAAAATGTAGCAATAACTCGAAGTAGAGATAGGAGAGGACTTATAGGAGGGAATCCCCCTCATTTATTACTCCTCACTTCAAATTCCCCTTCATTCAACTCGGAGTACAAGCGATCGAATCATGCACTAGAAGGTAGCTGAGCAAGTGGAAGATGATTGATAGTTATCTTGAGATTTTGGAGCCAAGCCTCCCTGATTTAAGGGAAGTTGTTGGTAGCTTCAGATGTATAAGTAGAGAGGCCTAGGGCCTCACTAGGGTTGAATTTTTTGCTAGTGTAAACTCTGCTCAAATTTCGAGCTTACTATTTTATGACAATTTTATGTCTTGCTATTTTTTGATAATGAAGATGGAATCCTTTTTGAGCTAGCACTGAGTTACTTGAGAGGGCTGAAGCTCTTGTGTTAGGGCCCAATCCAAGCAGCCAAGCTTCTCTTTACTTGTATTTGCATGCTTTACTTCAGTTTGTTGTTAGATGTATTTCTCTTATGGTTAAGAATAGGTTGCTTTTGATGATTTTGTAGCTTGCTTCCATTTGTGCTTTCTGTAGCAGGTTAAATAGTGATTAGAGAAGATTCACAAGGCTAGCAACAGTGCCTTGGCTTCTCTTCCTCCCCCTGTGACCATGATTTAAGGAAAAGACTCTCTTGCTGCCCCAAAAACACAAATTTTCCTCTTTCCTAGGACTTCGAGTGTTTGTAGCTCTCTAGTAGGTTGACAATCCAGATTTTCTTTGCTTTAGATCCTCTTTATCAATGTTCACTTCCTAATTTGCAATAGTCCTTTTGTGTGCTTTCCTTTCTTATAACATTTCCAACATTTCCTTCTATACATCATAGTTTAGGCCATTTTAATGCAAAACTCTGTTTTTCCTAGGATGCACTCATTTCATTGGTTGCTTGATTTTCTTGGTTGACTATCAGTTTCTATGTAGTATATATCTTCCAACAATGCGCTATCGGTCTCCCAAACCTCACCTCAATTTTTCCCTAGTTTCCTTCATTTTTCATGGAACTTCTTCCTCTCTACTTGAGAAAACCCAATCATCTTTCTCTCTCCTAGTGATTCATGGTAGACCTTAGGCACCCTAACACCTCATTCTAACCTTCATCCACCTTTTCCACCCACTCTCACACCATCAAAACAACGAAAATTTCTCTCGGCATCCTCATGTAGGCCTCCTATAGTTTCCCTATTTTCCTCCTGTAGTTTTCCTGTGTCCTGCTGTAGTTTTCCCTGTAGGCTTTCTTTTGAAGGCTGAGTGTGGGAAAAGCCTCCAGAAGGCCACCTAAGACCTCCTAGGACCCATCCACACCATCCTACATCCTCCCAAGCTACAAAATCTCCCTCTAATACCACCTGTCCGCTGCCACACTCACACACAATAAATTTGATGCATGTTAAATTCACATAAAAACACATAAAAATCCAAAAAAATGTTTTTTGCTTATTTACTTCTAGAAATAGCATGGTTAGATGTTGTTTACTTCCTTGATTAGGTAATGGCATTTCTTTCATGGTTTTCATAGTGTTTTTGGCAAAAGTAGAATTAGCTTGTTAATTAGGGTTTACTAGGTTTTGCTTTACATTCCAGTCTTTCTCCTTTATGCCGTTAGAATAGCATTTGTAGAGTAATATTTCTTTCCTTTCACCACATGTAGAGCTTATTCTGAAATATATAGTAGTTGGCTTGAGCTCCTAGTGATCTCGCAGTAGCTGACCAAGTGACAACCTGCATTGAGAACTAGTACTTGTGCATATAGCAACGATGCTTCCAGGTTTGTTCTGGACTACCGATTTGATAAAAGTAAAGTTGGTAGCCTAGGACTTGGAGCATTCTTACTGCAATACTGGCGCTCAGCAGGCCTCTCTGAGTGTTGCTTTAGACTTTCCTTTACTATGGATATATGCTTCTTCTTGATGGCTAATAAGGGCTTCCCTCTTGCTATTGATTAAGGCCTCCTTTGTTGTGGACAAAAGCCTTCATTTTGCTATGTATATGGCCTCTCTTGAATATGTCTTTATGCCTCTCTTGATGGCATCTTAGGCCTCTCTGTAGATTACATCTTAGTCCTATCTATTGTTGTGGCTAAGAATCCTTTTGACTATGGTTAGAGCTAGCTTTTACTAGAGCTAGGGCTTCCTTTTGGACTGTGGGTAGAGCTCCTTGAAGACTGCGTCTAGGTCTCCCCTCATGACTATAGCTAGGGCTCCTTTGTGACCACAACTAGGGCTCACACTATTGCAACCTGCTAGCCTTGCGCTGCCCAGGGACTCTTGCACTATAGCACTCTCTGCTGCTTCATCCGTATTTGTCTCTACCCACATCTGCCAGTCATGCTACTCTCTCTTTAGGGCTCCCGTAGCAAGGTATAATCTAAGAGGTTGGGTAACTCCAGTATCTGCCCCTCATCGCTTGTAGTCCTCCTAACTACAACTCGATGTCTCCACACCTCTTCTCTAGATGTACATGAGCACTCCCTGTAGTCCCTAGCATGCCCTGGTACACTACAACATGAGCACTAGTGCATTAACTATGCTAAAAGGTCACTTTCTTGTTAATTTGACCATGACTATCTCTTCTACAAAGCAATATTTCTTAGTTTTGTTTATGTTAGTGGTTTGATAAGAACATTCCTACAGTCTCTTCACTAAATTTCTTAAAGTTTTTACATTTATGATTTTTGACAAAAAGGGGCTAACATTTTACCCTAGCTAAGTAAGGATTCTTTAAATAACCTTCTAGCTTGGTTCCTTTTTGTTCCATATAAGCTTGGAAAATTGTCATGAATTTATATTGAACTATGTAAGAATCTAGTATTCTGCAGAAACAATCAAGCCAACTCTTTCATTTTGCAAATTACCTACCAGTTCTGGACATATTATTTGGAATTTCTATGCTGAAGGTGTTGGATTTAGGTAAGCGATACAGAATGCACACCTACAATTCTATTCTTCACCTATTAGACCAGTGAAAATTATAGGCAAAATTGGAAGGGTTGGACATGAATGTTCCAACCATACTCTTATTGGCCTGCAATACATATATTAATAACACATACCTACAATACTATTGTTCACCTATTATGCTAGTGCATATTGTAGGAAAATTGTTAATGTTGGACTTCGTTGTCTCAAGTTCACACACGAGTGCTAAAGATGTAGCATATTGTGTGAATCCTTAGATATGTTTAACATTGCAAGCTAACTTTTTAAATAAGTTCATGTATAAAACTTCTATATTAGCAAAAAATCCATCAATATTTTTTTCTAGTATTTTGGGCTAAATTCACAATAGTATGCTAAAAAGTGTCATTTCAATGTCTAGAAATTAGGATATATAAATGTGAGATATATACTGTGCATCTTTGGGTTATCTCCTTTTCAAATCTAAATTTTTTTAGGCTACATGTTAATTGTTTGAACTTTTAACTTTGAATAAATTCCTGAATGGACTTCGTAAATACTTGGATGAATGGACTTCATAAGGTAGTGGTACCATAAATTGTGTTATTTCAAATATTTGACTTCCATATTTTCACAAAATACAATTTCCTCAATAAATACTTATATGTATAGATACTTATGTTTAGGATTATATATGTGTTGGAGCGGTTCCTTTATGTTTTACTATAATCTTGATGCTGACAAGCTTTAACTGACTTTTTCATCAATTGTTCATAGAATATGCAAAAGATTTCATTGCCAAAATGTGGCAAAAATTACATTTCTCTTGATTTATTTTTTTATTGTTCATGACAAGATAATCATGTTGCAGAAATGAGGTATCCTACAATATGTTTCAATTTGTCGATATTTTTTCCTCCCATTTTTTAACAAGGATGTAGATTTGATTTTCATGTTGATGGTCTTTGCATGTATCTTATCTAGCCACAAATGATGGTAATGGAGCGGATATTGAGAAGTAGTTGTGGAAACAAACTATCAGAGGTTAATGTTACAATACCACTTCCATCTCGTATCCAAAAAAGTTTAATGGTAAGTCACATAAAGAAGAGTTATTTAACGACAGGGTTGAAAGGGAAACCTCATGTCTTAGTTCTAAGTGATTTATTTGCATTTACTAGCTCTAAGTCATCTATTTTTGAGCTTTACCAGATCAATTATTTCACTAATCCAATATGCATGGATTGTATTTCTCACTCAATGTTAGTTGACATGGTTGATATAACATTCAATTCTAGGCCACTTTTATTTTAAGTCAAAAATTTTATTGATTAAAAGGATGTTCATATTTTGATTGGTTTACTTGGAGCTTGATTTAAAAAAAAAAAAAAAAAATCTAAATTCCACGTGGATTTTATTTTTTTAGGGTTATCTCTTTGCACTAGTAAGGTCAGATGAGTCCTAGAACATAGGTATACAACAACAACATCGTTGGCCTTTGTTGTGTATCTGTTATTCTTTATATCATTGATGGATGGTTATTGATTATGTAAAACACGGGATGGGAAGGTCCTGCCAATTCTCTTGACAAAACAAAATAAAATGGAGTGGTAGAATTGTGTTTTAAAGGGTGAGCCAGAAATCAGTACTTGAAGGGTAGAACTTGAGAATGGCAAGCTATATGACCTGAATCTAGAGACACAACAGACCCTGGAAAAAAAATGATGGTATTGACAAGTCTTCCCAGAAAATAAGCTGTAATTGTTAGACCACTGCTCAAATTTCAGTTATCTACAATGGAAATAGTGACTCTAGCTTTATGTGTATGAATAATGACTTTGGTCATTGTCCTATTCATTTCCTATGAATGATTTATATTTTCAAACTCCAACTAGTTTGTTGTTAAATTAAGTAAAGCTTTGATGACAAACTTATAGTTTTCTTTTCTTTTTTTGCTGGGCAAAGACTAAACTATTTATATTAAAGAAACATAAAAAGTATTTACAAGAGGTTTTAACCTCTGAGAGCGTATGTTTAGCTCTCTGTCAAAAATTTTCATGTCAACCTTGTTCCTCTGCTTATACATGCAAGAGGACAAAAATACATCAACAGGAAGAGTTTTTACAGCAACATTATCAAGCATAATAAACCCAAAATTTTCCAGGGATATAGAACAGGTCACAAAAAAGCAAGGACTGCATACAGCATGGCATTGAATGCTGCCTTCCATGAAATGTATCGGAACAAAAAACACCTTGCATCTGGAACCCAAGGCTTACCCTTTGCACCACGTCCATTACTTGTGCTGCTTCTTCCAGTCCTCTGCTTCACGTTCCAGGTCGCGCTTCTTTCGGTCCTCTGCTTCACGTTCCGGGTCGCGTTCCCATGTGACCTCCATCCCATCCGGGATGTCTTCAATTCGTTCAATACCAGGCGGTAGTTTTAGGTACAGGATGTTGGCGAAAGAGTCATCAGGCTCCTTATCCCTTGCCTTGCTCTGAGGTGAAGAAGGCTTGCTGTCGTGCACTTCAGGATGAACATCCATTGGATTCTGAGATAATTCCATGGGCTCTTTGCCTTTCAGGCTGCCAATTTCCCTTAAGGCTTCAGCCTGCTCCGCCGAGTACCCAAGGGTACTTTCTTCTTCGAGCCTACTCTATGACTCAGGGCTGTAGGAGCTGTTAGCCAAATCCTTGATCTTTGTGGAATTATCCGAGGAGGGAGGCGTCTTTTCCTCTGTCTCTGCCTTCCAGCTGCCCTCCTCATCATCCTCCTCTGAAAAATAACAGTAATAAGGGCCTTGACAATGGGCTTATTCGTCCTGCATCTGTACTGAAAATTCGCTGACTGAACCGAATTGCAAATGGCGGCACTGGAGTCCTCTGACTCGAACGAAGGAGGCGACGCATAGGCCAAGGGAGAGATGCGCTGTGGGTTGGAATGGCCTCTTCCTCCTGTGCCTCCCCGCTGCCCGAAATTGCGCCCTCGGCGAGGAGTAGCACGCATTCGGGGAGCCATAATAGAAACAGAATAATCAACTGCTTTCTGAGGAATGTGCCGAGCTTTCAGATTCCCGCGTCCTCCTTTATAATTGCCTGTGGAAACCGTATGATTCAGAAAGTTCCCCCGATGACCATGCAGCCTAGTAGCCAATCTCCAAATCTCCCTTAAATACTGTAAGCGTAAAACATGAACTGGACAGGGGATGGTCTCGAGGGTGAGCTTGCTGTCCTCAGAGCCTCCCTCCTCAACCCTGGACTGAACTGCGCATCTAACAGTTCCTGAGCCCGACTGCAAACGAAATAGGTGGAATGTTTCTGCCATCCTGTGATATCAACCTGCGATTCCTTGGGAATTAGAATGCATTGAAGGGCATTTAAGTCCCGTAAATGCTCTTGGGGCAGAGGCCAGCCCAGAACCATGTAACCCCATCTGCCTGAGGCGTGGCCTTCTGTACTCTGCGCGTGGGCGACACATGTTGCTTAAATGCGTGAAGTAACACCCGCATCTGGGTGACAAACTTATAGTTTTCAAATCTCTTTTCTAAATCTATTTTCTTGAGAAAATTTGTCTTCTTACTTTAGGTACTATATATTGCTATTGTGTGACATATGCTATGATATAATTGTCTGGATAAATAGACAGAAGTGTTGTACAACAGACTTTTTTAAATATAAAGAAACAATACTTCCAAATACAAAGTTTATTAATTAAGAACATCTTTTAGACTTCTTTTCTAAGTTATGATTATATTTCGGTAGGGGATTTTGTGTATGCTGATATTGTGTTGTCTCTTTGGTTTTTGTCAGGAAGCAATGGTTAATAAGGAATGTGTTGGTTAATAAGGAATGTGTTCTTAAGGAACAAGCACATATCTTATTCTACTATCAATAGGAAACTCCATGGTTTTTCAGGCATGGCAACAAAAATACAAATGTTAGTGGGATATCCAAAGTCTGTGGTAGATGAATTTAATACTAGTGATGATTTTGTTTCCTTTTCAGATAAAGAATGTCATGAGTCAAATTCAAATAAACAAAAGCAACTCAAGAATGAAAGTGAAGCTATTGCTTTTTGTCCAAGTCAATTTATTTTATTTGTTTGTTGTTGTAATGTTTTGAGTGTGGACTTGTGAAATTCCAAATTGCATGTTGGTTTATGTAAAGGGAATATATATATATATATATATATTATCATTTTATCATATGTCCTTCATGGTTTCCGGAGATCTGTGCTACATTTGCATAGAAGTTTAGATATCACTCAGACACTAAACACCAAACAAAAACAACATTGAGATTTTTCTTCCACTCAACCTATAACATATTGCATCTATCTTCATCAATGTTCCTCTTCCATATGTTATTAATTAATGACATTTCCTTTGCAATATTTGGTGCATTTTCTAGTTATAGGTCATTTATAGATTATAAATATCTTGAGACTTTCACTTCTAACTGAGTATTCAACTGAACATATTGATTCTCTATACATAATTATTTTTCCCTCCACCCACTTTTCATAACTTCCATAACCATTAGGTAGGGACCTGCAACTTCTATGTTGCTTTGCTTGTTTAGTAAAATATTGTCGATACTTTAATTTATTGAAAGTTGTATAATTTACAATTATGAATTTTCAAGGTCTACTTTTAAAAGTCTAATTCTTTAGAGGGTGCTAGCTCAATGGAAGAGCACTTGTTTTACAAGTAGGAGGTTGGCGGTTCGATTCCATTGTGCTCTGACATGATCCATATGGAATGGGCTTTTGACCATCACCAATGAGCTTTGGTGACATTTTTCAACCATCACCAAAATATGAAATGGTGATGGTCAACAAATGCCACCATATATATGCATCAATAGTGACGAACCTCAAAGGTGTGTAATCATAAATCATTTTTGTTGATATGAAATGGTGACAGTCGATGTCTGTCATTATAGTCATTATTCGTGACGGACCTTGAATGTCACCACAACACCTATACTTATGGCAATGCAAATTTTGGCGAGGGTCAACGAACGTCACCATATATATGCACCAATAGTGATGGCCATGAAAGATCCATCACAATAAATCGTTGTTGTTCATATGAAATGGTGATAGTCACTATCCATCATTGTAATAAATATTCATGATGGACATTTAATGTCACCATAACACGTATACATTTGGTGACGTTCAGTTTTTGGTAACGAAGGCTATGGTCCATCACCATTACTCATATTAAATGGTGATGGTCACTATCTATCATTATAAATCATTATTGGTGATGGACTTTTCATGTCACTACAACACGTCTACTTTTGGCGACGCCACCTTTAGCGACTTTTAGTTTTTGGTGACAAAGGCTATGGTCCATCACCATTGCTCATATGAAATGGTGATGGTCACTATCCATCATTATAAATCATTATTGGTGACGAACTTTGAATGTCACTACAACACTTATACTTTTGGCGATGCCACTTTTGGTGACATTCAGTTTTTGGTGATGAAGGCTCTTTTGACCATCACCAATGAGCTTATGGTGACATTTTTCGCCCCTCACCAATGTCCTTTTTTCTTGTAGTGAATCGTTTGGACTTCGGAATTAGTGTGCAGACTAGAAGTGTCAGGAGATAATATCATGTGAGCTATGGACAATTGGTTCAATCGAATTATAGGAGGATTTATCACTAAGTTCACGATAGATACAACCATCAGCTACAATGAGGCGGAGTGATGCTTCCTCAAAGGACTGCGAGGTAAGTATATTAAATCTTTGAACTCTTGCATTAAGATGTTATTGTGTGAAAAGTGGGTTATGCGAATAAATTAATGTTTGGGACTATGCGAAGTGGGAAGATCTACATAAGCGGAGGTAGTGAAGAATTAGAAACCAGTCCCTTAATTTCACCCTCATGGGAAAGTGAGGAAGAGCTCGTGAGAGTTTCTCTGAGAAGCGTGGTGAGTCTAATAAGGGAGCAAATTCCGCACTTACCACCTCCACCTACATTGCCACCCATCTCACCCTCCTCACCTCCATCTCCACCCACCCCACCTCTGCCACCACCACAGTTCAATATGGAAAGTTCCATCAAGCTACTGATATTCAGAGGAGTGGGGATTGAAGATCCGGACCAATTATGGTTTGTGGTAAGGGTGGTATGGGAAGCACAAGGAGCCATGGATGAAAATATCAAAAAGGCTATGCTGGTAAGCACATTGCAGGATCGCGCATTAACTTATTGTTTTATTTCCATTTCATGTTGTTTAATACTTCCTCTTTGTTGTAAGTAAGTGTATTTCATATGATTTTGAATGTTGATTATATTCTTCATGAATGCTACATCAAGCATTCTAATGACCATACAAATGCAGGAATCGCAGAAATCCAAACCGCGTTGAACAGGGAATTTAGCAGGCCAAAGTCAGAGACATAATCAATTATTGAGTTTAAGGAGATCGTAATGCTCTCGGGTGGACCAAAGACTGAAGAGTATGATTTGTGAAGCTAGTATGACTTTGACGTATGGATAACACCATGCATGGTTTGTAGCGTCACTAACACCACATTTAAGGATGGCGCTATCACAACAAAAGCTTTCCACCTAGGCTAAAGCTTTGGAGATGGAAATGAGGTTGCATGCGACCGCTATACAAGACCCTGGTCTGGGAGTCCAACAAATCCACGCTCACCTACAAAATTTGTGTTTGGAGATGCAGAGTTTGAAACAGGACAGGACACCTTGGCCAAAGGCGTGCGAGGAGGTATGGTGCATAAAATGCAAAGGCCAGGGGAATGACAAGGACCGTTGTGTAGTGTTCATGAATTACTTGGTGGGAGGAGGGTCGATGTCATTAAGACCTGAGGCAAAAATAGGACCAGGCCTACACTATTGTGCGCAATCTATCAGATAGGAGGAAAACACACTACGAATAATTGTCATCTATTGCAGAAGTATACGCAGATGTCCCAACAATTGTTTTGTAATTTTTGTAGGTTAGTAGGCCATGATGAACACACCTAGGGGTGATTTTAGGGGTGAATGTTCGCCCTTTGGCGAAATTAAGGGGTTTTAAATTTTTAGTGGGCGAATATTTTGTATCATAGTACATTTTTACAAATCACCTCAAATAGCCCACCTTATTTTAAGGGAGAGGGTAAAAAAGGTAAATTTAGCCCTTGAAATTAGGAGTTACAACCTTCCATTTACCCATTTTCAAGAATAGGTTTTATTTAAGTGAATCCTATGGTCCAAATACCATATTTATAAAAGAGGTATGGTACATGAATAAAAAAATAAATAAATTAGAGGTATGGTAAGTAAATAAAACATTTGTTTATATTTACTCCATAAGTCACCTTATATACATGCAAGGGTGTAAACAAATCAAAATATAAGTAAAGTGGAGGTACGGTAAATAAATAAAACGTCTTTTTATACTTACTCAAAAGATATGGTAAATAAATAAAAATATAAATAAACTAGACGTATGGTAAATAAATAAAACCTCTTTTTATATTTAGTCTGTAACCCTCGTTCTATTTATGAAGGCTCAAGAAAGAGGCTTTATTTAAGTGAATTCTATGGGCTAAATGCCATATTTGTAAAAGAGGTATGGTAAATTAATAAAAATATAATAAACAAGAGGTATGGTAAACAAATAAAACATTTTTTTATATTTACTCCATAAGTCACCTTATATTTACGCACACTCAAAAAATACGTTATATTTAGGTGAAACCTATGGGCAAAATACTATGGGACAAATACCATGGACTAGATTGTTATTAATAAAATGCAAAAAAACATTATTAACCCTAATATTAGTATTAATAAAAATAAAAATGGCACATGGTATTGACCCATGGTATTCACCTGGAATGTAGCCTATTTAAATGGGTACTTAAACCAGCATAGATCCATCTTTACTCTGGATCTACTAACCCCTGAGAGGTATCAAATATCGTGATATGCAAACTACCATAGAGTTAAAAAATATTTCATCCCTCTCGGAGCTTGGTGGATCAAGAGTAAAAATGGATGCTGTAATTTAATGTATGTTAAACATTTTAGCTTGGTTAGAATAAAAAATAAAATATAAATCAACTATTAATTCTATTAATTTTTATAAATTCCTAATGGTAATTTTTAAGCTTCAGGTTTATGATAACCCATGGTAATACCAAGATCTTACAAGATTTTATAATTGAGTAAAACATTCGCCATGACTCATGAGAGATTCGCTAAAAAATTATATATACATATTATATTATTGATAAAATCGCCTTCCATTTTTCGTATATACGATGGAGATTCGCCCATTTATTATACATATAAATTTAAGGGGGTTCTTAAAATTTTCCCTGCTCAAGCCCCTTCTCTTTTTATAATTTAATTGCATTGGGGCATATCCATTTCTGAAGTAAAATATGATAGCAGCATAACTTGACTCAGTTTCATTAAGGCTTACCTCATAGACTTGTACATCGTCGCCTCAATCTTGTAGTGTTGATAAATCAAATGCTCTTCCTAACATCCTACAAAAACCCTGACCTTGTACAATTTTTTCTGGTCTGATTTCAATGTCATATTCTTACAGAGTTGTCACCGAATGTGTTCTCTTCCCCCTTAAATCCCTTTGTATCAACGGATTTCTCATTGCTGAGAACGACACTATTACTTTGGTGTGGGTTTTGAGGAGAAAAGGTCTGAAGTGTTTTATTGATTTGAAAACCAAAAAATCTTGTTTTTCAACATTTAAATAATTCAATTTAGCCCCCTCCAAATTGGAGCTAAAGAAAGAGGTTGGGGCTTCATGTTTTTTTTCATTAACTTGTGTCAATATGGCTGCATATGATTTCTCATAAGCGGAAGTATATAGAATGAAATGATTTGAAAAATTTGGAGTCACTAGAGAGGGAGCATTAATGATCTCTTGTTTAATCAAATCAGAAGCTTCGTGTTCTGTGTGTCCCCATTTAAAAAGAGAATTTTTTTTATCATAGATTGAAGAGGTAAATCAATCCATGAGAAGTTAGGGACAAATCCTTTAACAAAATTTATCTGACCCAGGAAAGATTGCATTGATTTTTTGTTATTAGGTAAAGTAATTTCATGTATTTCTTTCATTCTATCAGGATAAATGTGAATCCCTACTTTGGATACAATGAATCCAAGGAGTTTTCTTTCACTTAACGCGAAGAATTGTTTCTTAGGATTAAGAGAAATTCAATACCTTTGATAACGCTCAAATATTTGTTTTAAATCTCTCAGATGATTACTGAGCTTTTTTGAATACACATTTATATCATCTAAGTAGATTACTACTGATTTGTTCACTAAACCTTTGAAGACTATGTCCATGGCTCTTTGGAAAGTAGCACCAGAATTAATTAGTCCAAATGACATATTCTAATAAGCATAAGTGCCCCATTTTGTCCTCAATGTGGTTTTCAGCTGGTCATATCGATGTACTAGGATCTGATTAGAACCTGAAAATCCATCCAGGAAAGACATTAGTTCTGAGCCTGCAACTGATTGCAATATCTATTCCATAGGAGGCAATGGAAATTTTTCCTTTTCACACGCGTTGTTTAGATTGTGGAAGTCTATACATATCCAAATATTGCCACTCAATCCATCCTAATTTAGAAAATCAGATTAAATCTAAATTAAACAAACTGTTGAACAGTTTTTTCATCAGATGTCATGGGGATAGTATGTTGAATAATAGAAGTGTCATACAATTTGAGATATTGATAGATCCATGCAAAGACATTCTTATATTTCTTCAATAAACTATAAAGGCTGATTTCTGATTTGACGTATGTTTGAGGCCTCGAATAATATTTTGAGGTTTGAAGTCAGCTCCAAGGTTAATAAATTCAAACATCAGAGTTGAACTCTAAATTTTTGAATTGGTGAGTCATTTGAATCTGTCCTTAAGGTCATATAAATCTTACAACTTAACCACAGACTTTGTTATAACATTATTGGTTATTTCTTGCTTAAGTTGGTTGTCATGCTAGTCTTCGTCAACTATTTGGTCATCATAAGAGCCTTATGATGTCAAAAAGCTTATGATATATGGATCGTTATTAAAGACTCTCTAGTTGGTGATATTTTCAGGAATAGAAGGCCTAAAAATAAATTCAATGGAAAAGCGATCAGGACTATAATCTCCTCGTGGAATAAGCTTGGAAGCCACATTAGCTAAGAGATCGACGCTTGCATTTTGGAGTCTCAGAATAGGGGAAATATTAAATGTTGCAAAGTGGTAAGTCAAGTCTTGGAATAATGACTGATAGTGTTTCAAATGTCCTGAAAAATAGTGCATAGTATTTCTTACCTTATTTACCACAATTTCTGAATCTCCAAACGCTTGGAGGTGTTTGATATTAAGGCCAATGGCATTATACAAACCTTGAACTAATGCTTCATATTCAGTAGTGTTATTTGTGCAATCAAATTCAAGTCTATGTGCTAACATTGTCTTTTTCGCCTTCTGGGCTAACTAATATGCATCCTCCTCCTACTCCATCATTAGATTTAGATCCATCAAAAAATAATTTCCAAAATAAATAGCTAACTACAGGTTTATCTACAAAATTTACACACTTAGAAGTATCTGTTTGGGAAAAGTTTTCAACCTGAGATACAATAGAGTTTTTAAATAAAGGTGAAGTAGGTACTGCTTTGAGCCCCTTAAGGAGTAGCTTCTGTTGATGTTTCAACTTGTTAAGCTCATGAAAGGTGATGTTTTCCCTAGTCTTTTTCATATCATCAACAATATTATATTACATTTCCTCATATACTATTAGGGTTTTAGTTGAAGGTGAAGTGTTCAACTGAGAATGGGTAGTTTGAGTGGATTTTGGTGAAGATTTCTTAAATGTTGTTTTGTCCTTGGGAGGTGGCATTGAAGCCTTATGATTTGGATTTGTTTGTGGCAAATAAAGAAGGTCTTTTCTTCGGGTGGCAACAGGTAGTGCTTCTTGTGTCTCTTCGTTGGGAAGTATAAAGTCCCACATTCCTTGTAACTCTGCCACTTCTTCATCATGTGTTTTCTCTTCATTTGTTGAAACTTCATCTTCCTCTCCATTTGATTAAACATTTGATATAGCATTTGGAGTTTTAGGATCAACATGGAAATTTCTTTTAAATGGTCCTAAAGATTTCTTAGAGGAAGTCTCTAGTACCTGTTTTTTAATATCAACCATTTCATTAGACATGGTTTTGAGGACTTTTTGCAAACCTTCAGGATCAAAAGGATATTTTGGTGGTTTCTTCTTGGATTCATCCCTAAAGGTCACTTTCTTGGATTTTTGTTCCTCTAATGTGTTTTTCTTATCTACAACTAGAATGCATTTTTCTACAACTATTGCCTCTTTCATATTTTCTGCAAAAGTTGGTTTGGTAGCTCTATTGACGAAAATAGTTGTGTTTGATGGGAGAGAAGAAATATATCACTCATTCTGGACCTCATCGTTGGGCTTAGATGCCACTGGTATCTTATTCAATAATTTATTGTAGCGAGAGTTGAATTCTTTCATTGGCTCTTTAGGTTCAACTTTCAAATTGGAGAGATCGTTGATTAGGGTAGCCATGGATCTATCATCTCCAAATTTAGCTAAGAACTACTCTTGAAAATCATCCCAACTATTAATAGAACCTGATGGCAATGAGAAGTACCCTGATCTTCCTGCTCCTTGCAAAGTATATTGAAATAATATTACAATTGCATCTTCTTCTACAACTTTGTTCAAGTTAATGGATGACATAAAATTGTTTATGTGTTCCTAAGACAGTAGTCCACTATCAGGATTAAACTTTGGCAACCGTTTCTCTGGATGGGATGGCAATGGATGTAAAGGTGTAGCCATCCCAATAGCTCCTGGATTTGTCCATGGCCTTTGAGGAGGTTGAACCATTGTTGGTATTTGAGAAGAGGAAGATGTGGCAGTAATTGAAGGTGATTGGGCAGAGGAAGATGGAGTTCTAGTACCTATGCGAATCATGATTTTGAGTTTTGAGGTGGATGATTGGTCTTGTGATGATAAGGATGGAATTAATAAATATGATGATTGTTTGGATGAAAGAACCTCACTGTGAGATTCAGATGGTGTCTTATTAGCATTCTTACGGCTTGGTAGAGGGAATTCGAATGGTGGGATTCCAAAATTTTCTCTTTGTGCTCTAGGTAACTGTTGAGATGGGGTAAATTGAGAGGTAACACTATCTTGGGATAAATCAAATTCCTCTTTAGATATCGAAATCCTCTGTAATTTGTGAATCAGAGATTGCACATTACGGGCTTCAGTAGAAGAAGAATGATCTAGCTTCTTTGGGATTTTAATAGTGGATTCTATTTTTGTTCTTGCAACTTCTTGCTTAGGAATAGGAGACTCAGAATACAATCGAGAAGTTGGAGGTGATGGTGAGGGTGTTTTACTCTTGAAATGGTCTGTTAACTTGGATTAACTTTTTATTCACAGTTAGGCCCTCCTTCTAGCACCAAAAATGTTGAATCCTAGAAAATTATTGCTTACAGCATTGGGGGGAACCACCCAATATAGACCTTGGATGGAATCTCCTTTTCCGTTTGGTGTAGTGGCTCTGACAGGGGATAATGGGACCAATTTCCCAATGTAAATTATGACAGTGCTGATGGGGTGATGTATTATAGTTCAGAGAAATGTTTAAGGTAAAAGTAATCTAATCTAAGCTAATAATCACATGCATATATCCTAATTTAAACACTATGTGGCTATGACTATACCTGGAAATAAAATTGAAACATGTGATCTACAATAATGTCCTAAAGAAATTGGTAATAAAGATCATTCAACTGCAATATGAAGTGAAATCGTTTTAATAATAATATTTTTAGATAAATAGTTAGCCAAAATGATTGTGAAAGATATATCGCTTTAAGAAATTATTCATATATTCAACATAAAATTTAGGCCATCACCATACAAAAGTGTAATAGTGCTAACTAAGCTTTAAACTTTCATACATAAATTATTTCAAGAAAAAATATTTCTTAATACATAAACAAAACAAAATAACAAGATAAAAGGACTATTTGTAATAAATCCTACTCATGTGTTTCAGTAATATCAACCTCCTTCCAATCAATTCAACACCTTCTAAGAGTACAAAAGTTAAATTTCAGTAGAAGGTGCCAGATAAGATAAAAATAAATCTTGTTCCATTCATTTCACCAAAACTTCCTCAAAGGGACAGAAGCGCATGTTTTGAAGATTATTTCGAATAAAATTTCTGGACCCCTCACTAAATGCATGAGAGGGGTTTAAATACTAAACTATAAATCCTAATAATAGATTATTACAAAAATAGTTGAGGAGGTTTAAACGACCTTCCTCAAATTGTGGAAAATGAAAAAAAATAGAAATTAAAACATGGTGACTAACTCCTTTGCGTTTGATCTTTGCGATCACAGATTTTCATCATGAGTTTGAGCTGTGTTGGTTGGTTGATCGTAGATTTCAACTTCCCAATGAACATGGCATCGGTGAGTGCTGGGACCATTTTCAGGGTGGAAGAGGTTAGGAATCACATGGTCATCCATTGGTTGTAAGGTTTAACTAAATATTTCCAATGTGCTTCCCATTTTAACCTAGTCATTTAACTAATTTCTTCCACTTTTTCTCTTGTTGCATGCCTCCACTAGGTTTGCGTTGTGTAGATTTTCATTGATATTTTCAATAACACAGTTCGCTCTTGCTACTACGACTGTCGTTTCCTTTTCTGGCATAGAATTTTCTTTTCGTGCATTAGCTGGGAGTTAAGGATGAGCGCTTCAATTATAAACTGATCAATATTTAGATTGTCCTTATACATATCTATTAACACTTGTATATGTGCTTCCTTTTCTGCTAAACTTGCTTGATGTTTTATTTGCATTTGCTCGAGTCCTTGCTAGAGCTTGGCTATTTGTAATTCCGCTTGATGGTTATATTTTTATTGCTCCAACTATTGTTCTAAGAGCAAAATTTTATTTTCTTTTTCTTTGAGCAATATTTGTACTTTTGTTACTTTGTCAATAGTCATTGTAGCATAGGGTCCTGCAAACTGTGACAGTCTAGTAAGGTTCTCACATCGGTCAATGGGTGAGTCTTTCTAGACAATATCCATAGGTTCATTGTTGGTAGTAGTAGCAGCTGTAGCATCTAACATCCTTTTGTTTCTCTACGTTTTCACAACAAATTTTTGGGTTGGGCTATATAACATATCTAAAGTAGGAATCTCCTCAATTCTAAAAAAAAATTCAAAGGTAAGAGTGATAGGAATGTGCTCTACCTCTTGAGTACTTACAGTTTTCTCTACTGTAATTTCTAGAGTTGTTCTATGTTGCGGATTCTATGGTTCAGGTGCTTGTTTCTCTGTATGGACCTTTTTATTAAAATTCTCCCATTCTTTCTCTAAATTAATCACCAGGGGTTTTGTTGATTGAGTGGAGGTGGAATGAATTTTAGGTGGTTTTTTAGCTGAGGTTTGCTCATCAATCTTTTTTGTAGATTGGGTTGTATCCTTTTCTGACTCCTTACTTTTTCTTCCCCCATTCTGTGATTGTTGCTATGATTTCTGAGACTCCTTGATAGAATTCTCTTGGGACTTTTCTTGGGAATCATCTTTAGCATTTTCTGTGGAGCTTCCTTCTAGGCGTACACTGGGAGTTAGTTCCCTTATTGGTTCAATCAGTAATTGGTCGAATGGGAGCTTTAACAAACTTTTTTTTTCTATATTCATGAAAGGATGCAAGCTCTTGTGGGTGAAAAAGTAGTGATGAAATGTGTTTCACTTCTATGAATGTCTCTTTCTGTAGGAATATGTCATCAAATACATCTTCCTCATGACTAAATACCTTCACTTTTACCATGGTAAGGAAGTCTTTGGTAGTGCCATTTCGGTCATACTTCCTTCGTGGGATTTTAGGTAATTTTAGAGATTCCATGATCTATGCTTCTTTGAATGCATGGCCTGAATCATGCAATGCAAATGTTCCACACTATAATAGAAATGTAGCCCAAATGGCCTTTTTCTCTTCCTTTAATCCTTTGCTCAGTCTACTATCAGTAGCTGTTTGATAGGCTATCTCTCTAACCATCAATTTGTCTTTAACATAGTATGGGAGGACATGAGGTGAGGTGATTCTCCCAAAAAATGTGATATATGTGAGTGTTTCCGCCCCAAACCATCTAGACACTCGGAGGATATCTAACTCTGCTTCCTTAGAAAACCTAGGGGCATATCGGTTCTAAACTTGTTTATGGACAGGTAGCATGAATCCATGACAAATTTTGTAAAAAATGTGGGTGAAACTTACACTCCCACATGTCCTTATGATATGTATGAACGGGAAGTGGATCTTTCATAGTCCACTTCCATCTCGTGATAGGAAATTTTGAACAAACAAAGTTTGCATCCATCACATAGGCACTCATAAAAAATGGAGGGTAAAACCCCATTGAGATACTCATTGTCCTCCTATAATCAATTAGTTCCTTTGTTAAATTATGAGACAAAATTTGGGTCGAATTCATTATGGTTGCGTTTACAACTACATCTATTAGTGGCAGCCATTCTAGGAAAATTTTAGTACTATCCCACTTTCCAAACATCCTACATAGCATGGTTGTTGCCAAACTATGGGGAGGAGAAACAAATGCAGTAGAATACATACCGCTTTATCCTTTTCGATCCTACCCTCATTATTCAACCAGGTCTGGGTGACATATGCTGGGTCCCCATTCTCTTTGGCCAACTTCTCAAGGAACTATTTGTTGTAGATGGCTTGTGGCTCTGGTAGGTGGTACATAAGCAGTAGGTTGTCTGCCGAAAATGATCCCATAACCTCTTGGACCCTACTCTTAAATTATGGCCTGATCAATAATCCACTTGACCAGATCTGCATAAGGGATTATCTTTGGGCACGCACCTATGCGGCGCAGGAATGAGCACGTCATCTAAAAAATGGTGGCATCTGTGGAAACATGACTGTCAACTGTAAAATTTATTTCCAGATGTCTCGGTTCCTCTTATTCTAATAAATCATCCATGGTTTCCCATGTAGAGGTCCCTCCTTCTCTACTGCATGTAGTATCTATGAATAAAGGAGACATTTTTTATTTCTCAAATGCAACTGCCTTGCCCTTTTTTGCCATTAGTCCCATGACTCCTTCTATAGATTTTCCATGAAAATGGAGAAAAACAATAACTATTAGATATACATAGATAAGAATGAATTTAAGCTCGTATAATATAGATAAATTGAAAAGGTGATAAGAAAGGAGTTTTATTTTAAAGCAAGTGAGAAGATATCATATCACGTTGGATGGATTTTCAAACACAAATGCCATTAACCTTTACTAAGTGCCAAGTAATGGTTCGTTATCTCTTTGGTTTAATGCTCATTAATGTCCACATCGTAAGTCAAGAAGAAAGCTTCTAGGGTGGCAAGGCTTTAAATTTTGAAAATGTTGATTTTGATATTTGCAACGCAATCTTGCAGATCACGATATCACGTTATGTTTGTATGTTTTCCATATTGTTTCTACGAGATGTGAGATGTGGGCCACTTACTATTGTTTCCAAGACATAGCTCATTTGTCAGGTTTTCTTGTGTAAAGTGCTTTTTATTTAGCAGCGAACCTAAATACTTGTCTTTGATCTATCTTGAGAGTGGATCTGGCTCTCAATCGCATTTCAAAATCTCGACAGATGGTAAGCTTGTGGTGTTCTTTGAAATGTATGAAATACGATACGTTAATGGAAATTTTGTCATCCCAATTTTGCATTTCGCACATTTTAAGGTAACTCACTGAGGTGCACTTTCTAAAAATAGAGATATGCGACGTAGGCCTTAGTTTTAATAAGAAATTCCTTAGGAATTAGTTTATATAAGAAATTCACTAGTTTCGAAGTATTAAAGTGCATAGTCCTCTTTTGATTTCTTTTCGCTAGATTTGGTAGACTAGCAAGGATTTCAATCGCACTTGATCATGAGATATGTAGGAAAGGGAGAGATTTAATAGTTTTTGCAAAGGTGTTTGATTGATATCTTGCTTTATTCCAAAATTTAATAAGGAAAATGCCTAAATGCTAAACTTATTTTTTGAAGGTTTTTTGAAAGGGTCCCCATTTATTAATGTAATATTGACTACTACTATTAACAAATTGGGGGTTGTTGAATAGCACAACAGGTTACTAGGTGGTTATTATTACTACAGGAATTTAGTGTTATAATCATTTATAAGATAGGGAAATCTAATGTTGTTGTTGCTTTTTTTATCTAGATTAGATAATCACGGTCAAAATATTCTTGTAGATGATTCATTTCCTCATGAAAAATTATTTTATATGTCAACTAACTCACAATGGTTTGCAGACATAGAAAATTACCTTGTGACATGAAAGACACCACCTCACCTTTTTGCTAGAGAGAAGTAGAAGATTATTAAAAATACTGCTTCATATTCATGGATCCAAGGTGACCTCTTTTACACGTGTTCTGATTTGATTATTTGCATGTATGTGTGACAAGAAGATTTGTTTGGCATTCTTAGAGAATCCTATGATGAGCCTTATAGTGGCCATTTTGATAGCAAAAGAACAACTTACAAAGTTCTTAGAGAAGGCTACTTTTGGCCATGTCTCTTTAAACATGCAAAAATATATGTTATCCAATCTGACAGTTTTCAATGAATTGGTCAATCAGTGCAAGAGGATGAGATGACTTTATGTCCACAAGTTATGATCGATCCCTTTCAAAAATGGGCAATTGATTTTGTAGGACCTATTTCACCTTCATATTTAAATAAAAGATATATTCTAGTTTATATTGATTTCATTACTAAATGGGTAGAGGAAAAATGTATTTTATATGTTATGGAAAATTCTATGATTGATTCTCTATTTGAAGGTTTTTTGTGGGATATGGTGTGCCCAGAGAAATAGTTTCTAACAATGGAGCACAATTCACTTCCAATATTGTGAAAGGAATAATGGAAAAGTATAAGATTCATCATAGGAAGTTGTCTCGTTACCACCCATAGGCCAATGGTTAAGTAGAGTACAAAAACAAGGTTATTGAAAAATTCCTTACCAAAAAAATTTATATGAACAAAAAGGATTGGGCTAAGAAGCTATCGGAGGCTTGGTGGGTGTATAGGACTACCTGGAGGAATAGTATCGTTCACACTCCATATGAACTAGTTTATGGGAAACAGATTCTACTACCCAACAAGTTTCAGATTACGACCTAGAAAAATGTAGTTTACTTGGGTCTATATCTCTCTTAGGCACAAGAGAATCGTTTCATGCAATTGAATGAGTTCGATGAAATGAAGGGATTTTGTTCAATATACTACTTTACTTCAGCAGCAACATAGTAAGTGACATGATAGGTTGATAGAGAGAAAATTGCTCTCACCAAAGGTTTGGGTACTTCTATATATATAAGTGGTAATATATCTTGAAAATGGAGCCACAAATATTAGAGAAATTGATTAGCATGGGATTTCCTTCTTGGTAAATGGGAATAGACTTAGGATATATCAACAACCCATTACCAAGGAAGAATTTATCAAGCAGGTTGACCAACAAGAAGATTTGAATATGGTAGGAAAATCATATCTCTAGCTTGTTTTGAGTATTTCTTGAAGTTTCTCTGTTACGTAAATAATGATAATAAAATAAAATTTAAAAATAATCAGAAAAAATAAACCATAAAAAGAAGAAAACATAATAAGGCATGACTATGAAAATCATCTTCCCAGTGTAGTCCTGTAGGGGGATTCTTGAAAAGCAAGTTACTAGTAGGTAGAATATCTCTCTTTTTCTATAAAATGGGAATGTTGACTTAAGAAATATACATGTTTCATCTATCTTTGAAAGGAAGCAATTCTCTGCAATTGTTTATGGTGGTAGTAGTGGTCAAATAGAAAGAGATTTCCCTTACCAAAGTTCATGGAAGGTGGATTTTCATATCTTTATACAATCGACATGAATAGTTTGCACTACAATTACTTTACTTTACATAGGCCACAATATCAAAACAAGTAGAGGAATCATAATTTTGAAATATAGGAACTGTGCTTGACCTTGTTTCCCACTTTGCTATTTACCATTCTTCCTTGATAATTAACCCCTGTCCCTGTTTCTATCTTCCCCTCTATATTCCTTATTTATAAATGTCCCGTTATTTATTATCCCTATCACTATTCTAATATTTCCCCTTTCGAGCATATTTCTTCTATTCATTCCCTTCATTCAGTCCCTAAAATTGATACCCTGTTGTTCTTAATCTTATTCCTATTCCCTGTTCTTTTTTCCAACCTATTCAGAAATTAAACAGTTATGGTTTTTTTAGAACTATGGATATATATTGTTATAAAATTATTAAACACTCTTGTACTTATGATGCCCTTATATCGCCTTCGGAAACCCTTTCCCATTTATACTTGGGAATTTATTAAAAAATAGTTTTTTAAAGTCCATATAAGACTCTACCCTTTTATAAGAGCATGTATACATGGGTACTAGAATACCAAACCCATGTACATAATTTAAAATATGAAAGAATAAAATATTTCCTATTTCTCGGGTAGGGTTTACGGGCTTTACCGAAAGCCTATCTACAGGGGCCCGTGGCCTAATTGAATCGACTAATTTCTGGTGGTATTTATACACCTCATAAGAAAGCCTGAAATATTTAAGGATATAATATATCAACATTATAGTCCTTTTGTCCTGAGATCATGTCTAATTTCCCCTATCCCTACTACACTCTAAGTCATAGGAAACCCTTGTTTCCTTGCAAATATGTTCATCTTCCATTATATGACATCCTTTTGCACACATTGAGAGGTGATCTTTGAGGCTTGGGTTGGATGGATCCAGAGCAAGTTTCATTGGTGTCGTCATCAGATCAGGTTGTATTCTTCAACTCCTATTTATTGTTATCAATAAATAAGCTCTGTCTTATTCCTGAAATGTTGTGATCTCATGTTTTCTGTAATTCATGTCTAATGTATCATGCTTTATATATCTATACTTGATGATCTGACATGTTTCATATGCACATTATTTGAAATAATTTCTATGCATATGCTTCTCTAGTTGTTGTTTTAGGTCTGAATTCATTAGAGGAAGCAGAGGGTTTGGAACATATGAGATTGACATCAAATGGAGGACCTATCGGTATTATTCCTAAATGCAATCCTAGTAGTTTTCTTATTTTTCTTTCTTTAATGAGTTCTTATTGTTGATATTCTTCCTTTTATCTATCAAGGTTTTCAAACCTTATCTAATGGTGTTTTCTCCCGCTAACAGAACTGGTGATTCCACTAGGTAATACAGTGTTGTATTTCCTATAAGGGGGATTTTTATTCCTGATCTTGACTCTCTTATATTGTTTCTTGATTTTTCCAGTCTTATTGATTCATTTGTAGTTTGGGTGGTTTACTCCAAAGAAACCCTCATATGTTCGTGTTTCTTTAGACATAGTCACGTATATCTCAAAATTTTAAAAATTTCAAATTCTTTCCTCTAGTTTTGGGAAGTAGTCTAGCTTTCCTTCTGTTTAAGAGTCATTATCTATCTAGAATGATCTTGTTTCTTGCTCGTTTTAGTTTCTTGGTATCTTTTTACAAAAACATTTTGTCAACCTAGGGTTTGCTATTTGGTGAAGTTTTGTAGTTTTGAGTTTGTATTTTAGACCTTTTGGTAACTTGTCTGACTCTTCTATACATCTGGAATACAAAGTTTCCTTTAAACTTGCTTTAAGATGCAATATTTTCATTGCTTCATTTTCATTCTTGAAGTTGCTTCTTTTGGTTTCTTTTTGTTGGTTTGAGAAAGATTTGCAATTTTGATTCAGTGAAAGATTTTGGTTTTCTGAGATATTTTGTTTTCTCAATCTTTTGTGTCTCATTTAGATCAAGTCATTAACTTGTTTTTGACCTTTTTTTTGTTGATACCAGTTGGGTGATTGTTTATGGCCGGTGAACTTTGGTGTCCTTTCACTTTATTTTGATCTTAAGGTCATTAGTTGTTTTTTGTTCTTGAATCTTTTCTTCAAAGAACTTAAAAGGAAAAAGTGAAAAAAAAAAATGTTTCTTGCCTTTACTTTCTTTGATTTGATATTTTGTTTACTAGCAAGTGTCTGAATCTTTGTTTGAATTTGGAATTTTCTTTTCTTGAGATATATTTTTTTTGGACATTTGTTTCTCCTTGTTTGGTCAAAATTTGACTTTAGGATATTAAAAGAGCACATTTATTTCTTTAGAACATTCTATAGAATCTTGCACTTAGGCATTCTAGTATGCATTAAGTAGTTTGCATTGTAGGAATTTATTTTTAGTATCTTTAGATAGATGATGAATGTGTGAGATTATTTAAAAAATAAAACGAGTTTTTTAATTTGACAAGTTTCTCGTAGAACCCTGTAAAGATCACTTTTCATCGAAGAGAAATATGGTGCATTTCACATGTAACCTAGCTTTCTATTGATTTATTTTGTTTCTGAACATCATAAGTTTCACTTCCACTTCCCATTTATTAAAAAAAAACACTTAAAAGAAGCACTTAATTAAAATGAACTAGAATTTTACTTTTTTCATAGATACATCAACTAGTATAGGACATTTAGGGCCTTGGAATAGGTACGTGGAGAGTAAACTTTCCAAGGCCACTCTAAACTAAAATAATGAAGTTGATTAAATAGTGAAAAATCCAGTGTTGTTGTGTTGTTCACGAAAACTCTTCTAACACATGATTTAAGCACGAGGATGAGTGAAGAAAGTGAAAGAGAGATACCCCCTCTCCTACTTATTGGATCTCGCACCCTCAATTGCTCCACCCGACTTCTGATTACAAACTGCTGATCTTAGTTACCTATCCTAGGGACCACACAAGTGTCTATAGGGGGAATACCTGGGGTACCTAAGACAGACATTGTATCACTTTCATAGGAATTCTACAGGGTGCCCTTGCAAAGCTAAGGTACTTGCACCAGCAAAGGATATTGTTTTGAGGTCAGCGTAATTTTTTTCTGGTACCTTCGCTGGTAGAATTGGGCTACAGTTATCCAAAACTATATTTGGAAGGTCCTTATCTTCACTATATTTTATTTTGGTGTCTAGTCCTAATCACCGAGAGCAGAAATACCTAGAAGGTGCTCGTTTGTTTTTATCTTTAGGGATTATTTTAGTGAGTGCTCTTTGCTCTTATATTTCCATAAGTTTTTACTTATTGAGTTTTTTGAAAAGTTCTCTTAATATTTAAAAGTGGCTGATTGACAGGCTCATTGGTCTAGGAAGCTTCGTGGGATTTCAACTGCAAATGCCAAGCCTTCATATAGAAGATATAGGAGTAGTCATGTAGGTGATTTTCAACTAGTAGTAGCTATCACACCAGAGATTAATCCAACATTATGACCTCTTAGTTCACAGGGTGAACTTGGTGTGTTCATGATTAAGATGAAAACACTTCGATCCTAGCTAGGGTGTTGTTCCAATTAGAAGATGAGATTGATGTTGAATGCATTCCTGAGTGATTTGATTAAGAATATTAGATTTTTATGCTCAAATACTGCTTAGATTAGAAACAAAATGCTTTTCATGTGGTTAAGAATTCATGATTTTTGTAAGTGTAAAATAAGTTTAAATGTTAATTTTGTGAGCAATTTTAACATAAATAAGAGTCTGAAAAGTAGTATAAAAATGTACAAAACATCAAAAAAAGCACAGGACAATAGGAACATGATGAAGGAGTTCACCCCTCCTGGGCTACGTCTCCTGGTCTAGCTTCCAATGGCTTGGGCTTCTCTGTTATGCTCAAAATGGTAAAATAATGTGTCTACAATGCTCAAATGCTTCTGAAACCTACTCCAATGAGTCCTAGATCTCTAAAAATGGGTTCCTCGCCTCTTTTTGCATCCAATTTGGTCAAAAATTATAGAAATTATGACCTCTCCTAGCTTTCCCACTATTCGCTCTACATTTTCCCCAAAATACGACATCATCGTAAAATTTCACGTGCCAAGCGCTCTAACTGAGCGTCATTTTCACCTAAAATTGGGTGAAATTGTCAGAGCTTTAAAAATTTCTCTAATGTTTAAGTTCTAAAAACTGTGGCGACATTGGGGGACCATGTGCCCGGGGGCTAAGACCAACAGCCTGCCCTATAGGTCAAGCCCCCCACTCCACCTCCGACATTACTGTTCACATCGCCGATTATTATTATGGTTATCAGTAGCGGTTACAATTTTTGTGCCGTGGTTAGCCCCTGACCATGGTCTATGCACCAAGGTCGGGGGTTAACCACTGTCCCATCCCCCAAATTGTAAACCATAGAACTTTAAATATAACTACCTCCCCCATATCGTTAAGTAACACAATGCGACATATTGGAAATGTTGTTGCATTGTTGTATGGGAGGTTGCAAGGTTGATCCTAGACTCCAACCTTTCAACCATAAAAATTTTTGATATGCCGCAAGGAGGAAACGTGGTGGACTTAGACTTAGCCACGTGTCACCTCCGCCACCCCCACGTTAGCCTGAAACAAAAGGCGTGACGAATAGAATGATTCCATTGAGCCTAAGAATATTCCCAAAGAATATGCTAAAGTTATATACCAAGAATATTCCTTTTGCTGACTAGGCCGTACGGATGCCCAGTCAACATCCCCGCTAGCAGTTGCAAAAAAATTACTTGTTGGGCGAAGAGAACATAGTGCATTTCTAGGAGCATTCAATGTTTGTTTCATGCGAAACGAGTTGCACCAGATTAAGGATGACAAGAAATACGTGGTCGTTCAAGTTCCACACCATTCTGAGGAATTTTATTTTTGAGCATAATTTTAAGCACCTAATCATTCCTCCCCATTGGAAGCCTTTTGGACCCCAAAAGATCACTTTCAGTTGTCTAGCAGGTGAGGATACAATTCCCTCACCTTTCCAATATATATCCATATTTATTTTTAAGTATTTGTTCCCTTGAGCCCCACTCAAAGATAATCGACACTCCCCCTTTTTGATGTCCTTATTCTTCTGTCGAGTATACTGTTTTGCTGAAGTTCATCAAGGAATTATGGTGGAAAGTCTTCAATAGATGGAATTTGAACATTCTCTCCTTGATCTTCAATCAAGGGAGGCTCATACAACCTTAAATTCGCAACACTAACAACATAAATAATTTTCATGTATGAAGTCAAATCCAACCTAAAGGCATTGTTACCAATCTTTTCCAAAATTCTAAATGGACCATATCTAATCCGTTTTAGCTTTTTATGTTCTCCTTGGAGCCTCTCTTTGCTAATTTGAATCCAAACTTCATCACCAGCTTCGAACTTGTGATCTACACTATGCTTGTCATTGCTTGCTTTGTACCTGCCTTGTCTCTTTTCAAGTTGTTCTTGAACTTTTTGGTGTACCAATTGTATTTGTTTAATGAACTTTATTTCTCTATCTATCTCACTATGACTATCAATAGCAACATCTTTTCCAAAAGTTAAATCCAAAGGATATTTAGCAAAGTATCCCAACACATGCCTTAAATGGCAAAGTTTCAGTTGAAAAATGCTTGGCTCGATTGTAAGCATGATTAATATAGGGAAAATGTTCATCCCACAAATTAGGATTCTTTCTACAACACCCACGAAGAATATGTATCACTATTATGTTCACCACTTTTGTTTGACCATCTGTTTGTGGATGAAAAGTTGTGCTCTTTTTTAGTTTGGTGTCCATGAATCCCCATAAGCTTGAAGAAAAGTTTAGAACAAATCAAGAATCTCAATCACTAACAATGGATGTGGGAAATCCAAAATGTACCCATACATTCTGAAATAATAACTGAGCAGTCTGTTCAGTTGTAACTTACTTTTTACATGGCATCAAAATACACATTTTGCTAAATATCCACAGCTACAAACAAATAATCATGACCTCTTTTTAACAATGGAAGACCTCCTACAAAATCCATAGAAACACTCTCCCAAAGTCGTGAATGAACCAAACATGGTGCGTATAATCCTAAATTCCTATTTCTAGGCTTACTGATTGCACATAATGAACATCCTTTAATAAAAGGTGACACGCTTTCAAGCATACAAGGCCAATAAAAATACCTCTGTAGATGTGCCACCATATTACTTACACCAAAATGACCAGAAATAAGAGAAGTATGTTCCTCACTTATGATGTTAACTCTTTCTCTCTATGGAATATAAAGTTTGCAAAGATGGTACAACAAGTTATCATGAAAATGCTAATCGAATTCGTCTACTTGGTTACCTTGACTCAAGGTTGCATATCAATCTTGAAAGTCATTGTCTAATGCATATTGCTCAATATAACTTCCATGCAAAACAAAATTATGCTTGAGTAAAGTAGTTTCACTAACAATAGGCCTAGAAAGCATATCAACAACTTTATTGTAGATACCTTTCTTATACCTGATTACTAAGTGGAGTTCCTGAAGAAAACCCATCCGTCAGAAGTGCCTTGATTGTTGCAACTTTGATTAAGATTGCAAGTATTGAAATGGTTGATGATTAGTGTGAATGTTTGTTTCCTTACCCATCAAGTAGTCTTTCCACTTTTTCACACTTTGCACTAATGCATACAATTCCTTGTCATATGTGCGATACTTAATCATTGCACGATTAAAAGTTTCCGAATCAAAACAGATAAGATTATCATGCTACATGAGGACTAGACACATGGTGTAGTCACTAGCATCAGCCTGAATCTCAAATGACTATCTCAAGCTTGGAAGTGCAAGTACTAGAGCTGAACCGATCTTTTTCTTCAATGCATCAAAGGCCTTTTATTGTTTGCCTCACCAATGAAAAAACTTCTTCAAACTTGTCAATGCATGCAAATGAGTTTCTATAGAAGAAAAATAGCAATGAACTTTCTCCAATATTGGGATACTCCCAAAACAATCCTTACCTTGGTAACTATCTTGGGCCTTGGCCAATTCAAAATGACATCAACCTTGGACGGATCTATTTTCGACTCACCTCCTCCAGCAATATTACCCAAGTAAGCTAAACAAGCTTTTCCAAACTCACACTTTGACATCTTAAGATACAATTGTTCTTTCTTCAAGATATCAAGTACTTTTCTTCCATGCATGATATTTACTGAAAATTAAGATGTGATCCAAGTATACTATAACAAACTCATCAATAAATTGCCTCAACACATCATTCGTCACACACATGAATGTAGTAGAAGCATTACATACACCAAAAGGTATAACTCGCCATTCAAAAAAACCTTGTTTTGTTTCGAATGATGTCTTCCAAATGTCTCCTTCATCTATTCTAATTTGATGGTAGCCACTCCCTAAGTCAAACTTAGTAAAATTCTTTTCATCTTTCTATTGATCAAGGAAATCATCTATTCTAGGCAGTTGGTAACGGTTCTTTACCATAATTTTGTTCAATGCACAAAAGTCCACACACATGCACCATGTTCCATCCTTCTTTGGAACCAAGAAAATAGTAGAACCACATGGCGAGGAAGATGGCATGATGATCCCTTTATCCAATAACTCTTCAATTTTCTTCTCATTTTGTTCACTTTCTATCACTGACATCCTGTACATAACAATGTTAGGAAGAGGACAATCTTGTTGCAACTGTATCTCATGTTGGATTCCTCTCTTGGGAGGTGATCCCTTTGGTTCCTAAAACATCCCATCATATTGGTTAACTACATCAATGAATTCAAATTTCAATTTTGAATCACAACCTCTAAAAGCTTCATTATCAACATCATTCATGGCTTTGATCGTTAGAAGCACAAAATCCTTTCTTGAATTCACTAGTCTTTTCGTCTGCCCCGCATTAACAAGTGAAAAAATTAGTTTCTTTATATCATCTCTCACAATATATTCTACTCGATATTTGAACAAATGGTATTTATTTTCATGTATATGGAAGATAGATTTTATGTCATAGAGGTAAGGGATGCCCAAAACTATGCCACATATATCTAATGACACAACATCAAGATCCACTTCATCTATGAAATTTGTAGTAATGGTGAATTTCAGTTTACACTGTCTAGTTACCTGCAATTGTGCATTATCACACACCCATCAAAGTAGATATAATTTGTGATTTGGAGTGGTTTCCGAGTCTAAAATTTTGACAATGTTTTTGGAGATAAGATTGGTTTCAGAGCCACTCTCGAAAAGTATATCAATCTTGCTATGTTTTGAGATCACCCTTATGTGAAAATGTTTTAACATCCTCTTTTCATTTATAGTTTCATTTTGTGAATTTGAAGAGCTAGTTGTAGCAATGGGTTATTTTCCTTTCATACACATGGCTGCAATTTTAGTTTTGTCACTCGAATCAGACTGCAAACCCTATTGAGTAGTTGCAGTTGTCTTTTGTTTTCCCTTGTTGTTGAATTTTTTGGTTTCATTTCGGGATGAAACTTCCAACAATGAGCTTCATCGTGACCCTCTTTGGAACAATGGTTGCATCCTAATTTCTCCCCTTCTTTTTTGATAGATGAATTTTACTTTCCCTTCCCTTTGAAACCCTTTTCTTTCCCTTTACTCTTAAATGGGTTTTTACTACCTTCTTCTAGAGTGATTTTCCCTGTTGCCTTAAGATGAGTGGCTTGCACACACACATCATCCAGATTATTGGGATTAAACATTAGGATAGTATGCCTAAGGTAACTTTGTAAACCCTCTATTTCTTTCAACAACGTGTCTTGTGATTGCAAATCTACACCTAACATTAAAGACCTTTTTCTGAATTCTTTGGTGCAATATTGCACATTTTGACCTTTAAGCTGTCTAAATTTATGCCAATTCATGTTGGATTTATTCACATAAGCTAGAGGGTAGAATAGTATTTTGATTCTATCACTGAAAGGAATCCAAGAAATTAATATCTTACCATGTTTTGTATCTCCTCTTGTGTCTTTGATTCCCACCATACTAGTGTTGCACCCTCCATTCTCAAGGAAGCTAACTGAATCCTTATGTCATCCTCTTTAAGGTTTTGAATTCTGCAATAGACCTCCAACTAACAAATCCAATTATCAAGCTTCTCTGTATTCATTTCACCATTATAAATGAGTAGCTCAAATTTAACATCAAGTTTTAAAAATGGCAATTTATGAGCTCCTTTTGAAGTATGTTGATGAGTATGAGTAAGGGTTGTGTTAGTGGAAGAGGGTGAAGATGCTTGTGAAGAAGCAGATGAAGAAGATGGTTGAGAGGGTGGAGTTTCATCACCATCTCCATTACCTCCTCCTAAAGAACCTTCTCCTTTGGGAGGTTTGGAACTTTAACGTTAAATCCTAGTATTCCTCTCTTCATAAAGGACCTTCACCATCTCTCCCAAATGAAAGAAAGCCTTCCTAAAGACCTTCTCATCTTCTTTCACGTTTGTATGTTATCCTTCATGATACATGATCTCCGAAGTCTCAACTACAAAATGAGGATGAACTGGTGTTGGAGATTGTGGCAACCTTGCCCTCCATCCCCTTGACCAAACTTCAGGGCTTCCAACCTGCTTTCCTTCTCCTCTTTTGAGTTTTAACATTGTAAGAATGACATAAAATTGATAATAGTTAAATCCTTCTTACACAAATAAAACCTAGTGCTCTGATACCAAAATGATGTGATTAAGCATATTAGATTGTTGTGCTAAGATTCTCCTCAGATTAGAAACAAAATGATTTTCATGTGCTTAAGGATTCATGAGTTTTACAAGTGTAAAATGAGTTTTGATGTTAATTTTAACAAAACTAAGAGATTAGAAAACAACATAAAATTCTATAGAACATCAACAAAAACACATCACAACAGGAACATGATGAAGGAGTTCACCCATCATGGGCTACGTCTCCTTGGTCCAGCTTCCAATCGCTTGGGCCTCCATATTATGCTCAAAAGTCTAACTATATGTGTTTACAATGCTCAAATGTTTCTAAAACCTACTCCAATGAGTCTAGGATGTCCAAAAATTGATTCTAAGCTTCTTTCTGCATCCAATTTGGTCGACAACTGGAGAAGTTTTGACCTCTCCTAGTTTTCCCACTATTCGCTCTACATTTTCCCCAAAATCCAACATCATCCTACAATTTCGCCCGCCAAGTGCTATAGCTAAAAATTAGGTGAAATTGTTGGAAGTTCAAAACATCCTCTTGTTATTAGTCCTCCGGATCTCCAAGGCTAAGGAAGAGTTTAGCTGAGGTAACCACAAACCAACCTTTTTACTTGGTATCTAGCCCTACCAAGCCAGAGAGGGCTTTATCCATAAAATCACAGCCAAGAGGGCTAGATAAATTACCATTTAGGCTAGTTATGATGTGAAAAAGGGTTTGATTGTTTGAAATTGGGTTGTTGGATGGGGATATTAATTCAAAAAGGCTAGGGGAGGGAAAATAAGAGTATGATTGCAGACATCCGACGGAGCAAGGTAGGTAGGCACTCAAACACTTTAAGGTTATTGAGTGATATGGATTAGACTGGTGAGGTGCTATAAAGAGCAAGACAAGCACGTATTCTTTCTAAAATGAAGAGAATTGACAAATTATGGATATTGTCCCAAAAGAGAGCATGTAGGATGTATTCTGCTTATCAACATGAAAATAAACATATCATAGAACTAAAATGAAACATGAAAGTAGAAAACATTCAAACATGTGCAACATAAGAAGAAACTATGTCAAAATTCCATATCACACGTATTCCATCAAAATAGATGCAACTCATTCATTACATTTCTACCGAATACTGATTAGACTAGCGCCTCTCATGAATACTACAACATCCAACTGAGTCCAACCTTTGAAAAGAGTGAAAAATACAAGATATAGGCCTCAAAACAAACTCCTCCCAGCCTGAGGGGTAAAATCCATTAGAGGAGGAGAAGTTCCACCAAAATATGAAATGATAGCTAGAGTGTATGGTGGTCAAAGTGACTCATTCCTAATTATAATGAAACTCATTCATTACACCTCATAGAGTCTATTTACCTAATGTATTTACCCTAGGTAATAGTAAAAAGACAATCATTACATTTACATCATCAATTACATCAGTAAAAAATTGATTTCTGAAGATAAAAATCAAATCTGGAGAAGAACAGTGAAAAATCAGACAACTGGTTGAATGCGCCACCTCTTTGTCAAACGCGCCATCAATCTTGTAGGCTGATTTTGACTACCTTCCCAATGTCCAAATTGAGCCTAGGATAGCTCAGTAGAAACATTTTCCAGTCTAATTTACAAATATACATTTAGTTTCCCAAATGGACTTTATTTTACCCTCCAAACTTTGATTCTCCCAAGAATGGTCAAATGTACAACACGAAGGCAAAAAACGAGGCGGAAAATTGATTTTTGTGTGTGCGTTTTTCACCTTTTCACCTTCCATTTGTGCAAACCAAGGCTTGCAAAGTTGTTTTCCTACATTCCTTCCCTGCTCTAAATCCAATGGTGGTCTTCTCTTGGCAAAAAAGTTCCCCAAATAGAAGTGCAGTGCCAAGGGCACTGCGCCCTTGTCATTCTAACTATCAAAACACTCTGTATGATTGTTTGAAAAACATAAAAACTTCAAAATTACCACAAAACTTCTCAAAATTGATGAAATTATTTTATGATCATGTGTTTTGTGCATGGAGTGAGGCTTCAACAAGGATTTGAAGTCCTCCTTCCTCTTCTTTCTTGTTTAGGGTTTCAATTTTTGCATTAGCTCTTCTAAGTTTTTCCCTTGCAATCTTATTCCTCATGGTATAATGTTTGGCCATATTTATCTGAATGTAATTTTATTTATTGGCCTTGTCTAGGAGTTTCTCCAAATGCTCGTTTACCTTTTCAATCCAATCCTCCTAGCTCTCATTAATCATGATGGAAAATTGTTCATTTCATGTCAGCTTATTTGCGAGCTCCACCTCCTTTTGTCTCTCTAGTTTTGGAGCTCTTTTCAGCCCTCTAGTCCTAGGTCTATTTTTGGTTCTTGTTCTAGTTCCCCATACCTATCATAGGCTTCATCAAGTAATGCCTTGGATTTCATTTCCTTTTTTTTTTCCTTGATGAGCTGAATCTCCATAGTATCATACTTGGCTTGAAGTTGTTGGTTTTGTTGCTCATATTATGAAATAATAAATTTCGACCTCTTTAAGTTGATCTAGAGCTCCCTGATGAGTGCGTTATTTTCCTTGATGACTATCCTAATGTCCTCATTGTCATTATGCTCATCTAAGTCAGCAATGTCAAAATCCTATTTTGTTTCATGGAGGTCCTCCTCTTTATGCTCGGTCTCTCCCTCTGTCATCTTCTGTTTGCCTTTGTGTACCTTATTTGTTGCAGAAGAAGGCAGGGCCCCTCCCAAAATCTGTGGGGAAAACACCTTCCTGTGACCTCTCTAATAATTATATGCCAATATGCCCAAATGTTCCCTCTTAAGCTTGATGACCTCAACATGCTTAGTTTGCTCCAACTCACCAATATCATCTCTGCTAGTTGACTCCATGTGCTCATGAAATGGTGATGGTTGAGGTGATGATGAAGGATATTTATTTGATGATGATGCATGATCTATGGGCTAAAATGGAGGAATGTATATGGAAGTATGAGATGATGAAGGAACATCTTGAACATGTTGAATAGATGGATTAGTGAATATGTCATTGGCTATGAAAGTACTCCATGCAAAGTTCAATTGTTTGAGGTGGTGGAGGACAACGATTTTGATGAGGGAGTGGTGGAAAATACTTCTCATTTGATGCTCATATTCTCTCTTTTGGGTAGTATATGCCATCTTTTTAATTCTTCGGAAGAGAAAATAAGGTATGCCGAGCATCTTGAATCTTGTGAAGTGCATGAGTAGCCAGATATGATAAGTATAAAGTCTAGATACTTCATAAGTAAAGTATCTCATGATGATTTTCATCATGGGAACATATCTATCCAGGAGGTAAGAGAAAGGAAAAAACCTCTTTCTATCATTCTTCTATGTAGGTTTGATATATGGCTCATACTAGTGCTCCTGCAAATTTATTTTCTTAAACCATTTTTCCCCAACATCTAGGATATCAGTAGCCACTGATATGATGGCAATGGATATAGTGAAAGTTACACCAGCAAGGGTCGCCTGGTTGTCATGGAGTTTCGAGATGAATAGTCTACTCAACATAGGATGATTTTTGACCTTTTTTACTTTCTTACAAGATTCAAAACATCCTAGATGCTTAAAATTTGTCATAGTCATGGGACATGCCATGACTTCCTTGGTATTTCTGGGCTCAAGTCTAAGGATTGTCCCTCCTTTGGTTGGCTTCCTCCCCTTTCTTTACGCCTCCTCATTGGAACTTCTATTTTCTTCTTCTAACATCGTGTCTTGACTTGTAAAACCCTAGGGAGATGAAATGATAGTGGAATATAGATATAGGGAGTTAGGAATGGTGTGAGGAAATTCATAGAGATGAGGGAAAATTTTTATGGTTGAATGGAAGTGATAGGTAGTGGGAATGTAAAGCCATTGGGGATGGGGAATTTTATTACAGGTTAGGGGTTTTGGGAGCCTCGGTAAATAGAACACCTATGTCTTAGGGTTTTGGGAATAAAGGGCTTTGGGGAGTAGTGAAATGATATGGGGGTTAGGAAAGGATTTAATAGAGATATGAGAAGGGAATAGATGTAGGGAGTGAAATTGGAGGTGTGGGAATGAAACTAGGGTTTTTAGGTTTGAAAATTCCAAATTTCACACAAGAGACTTAATACCATGAATTTATGACTTTTGAAATGTAAGCAGGGCATATTTTAGTGCTACTTACTTACTAGAGGAATAAAACAACCAAAATTGAAGTTTATAAGGCAATGCCACTTTGTTTGGAGCTAGTGAGTAATTTGGTCTAATGCACAATGTTACACTGAAATGCGCCCTCCACTACACAAACACACAACGTAACATTGAAACACCCGACGTAATACACAAACACGCCCTCTAGAACACACACACGCAGTGTCATATTTAAACCAACCTTTGGGTTCCTTCTGAGAGTCCAAATTGATTTCATGATAGCTTGTTAGAAAGATCTCTCTCTTGGCTACATAGTGGACCTATCAAGAAATGCAAATGATCAAGTATAGCCCCTGAAAAAAATCAATTCTCCCAAGACTAGTAAAAAAGGGTAGAACGAGGGTGAAAACATGAAGAGCGATTTTGAAGGAAACTTTTGGAGGTCTTCCTCAACTCCAAATTGAGCTCATGATAGCTCAATGGAAATATTTCACTAGCTAGTTATCATGTGACTTATCAAGAAATTCATGTGGAAAATCCAGCTAGGAGAAAAAAATATTTTCCCAAGGTCACTTCAGAAGTGCAACAACTCTCTTGTGGCAACTGTACTTTTTACATTTCTCTGAAACCATAACACCTTTGTAAACGCTCAAAGATATTTTTCATCCTTGACCTATTATGGACAAAAGCCTCTCTTTCTTTTTTCAAATTCACCTCTATTTGGTCAAAAACATAGTTTGAAGAAAAATTGGCCCTATGTGTGGCAAATGATTTGTCTCTTGGAATCACTTCTTGAAAAATGATGGAGACATGATGTTTATCAGTTGGAATGGCCTCATACTTGTTGAAATAACCTCCCTTATGCATCATCTACTCATATGTTTCTGATTCCCTAGCTAACCCTAGCTCAGTGGTAGAGGAAATTAGGGTTTAGTGCTTGTGGAAAATGATGATTTAGGCACCCTTGGGAAAAAGACAACTCCCTTTGGCGTTTACCTAACCTTTTGAAACTTTACCATTTCACTTGACTATTTACTTTGAAAATTTGATTTTTTGATGGTGTGGCATCTTTGGAACATTGAGTTAACAATTTGGGAATATTTCACTTATTACATTTTAATTATATAAAATTACAAAATGAAAAGTAAAAATATTACATTTTAATTGAAAATTACATGATGAAATAAGAACTTCTCTTTACAAATCATGTTCACATGATGAAGAGAGATTACTTGATCACCCTTTACTTGTTGGTCTTATGCAATGGAATGGAGTTTTATTGTAACCTTGGAAACCCTAATGACCTAATGAAACATTGAAAAACCCTACAAGACCTAATGAGACCTCGAAGGAATGAATTTCAAGATGACATAATGACCTCATGGCTGATACGATGACGTGACGACATGAACTTTCATGATTGATGTATGTTGAGTAAGACATGAAGGTGGGCCAACAAGTATGAATTTTTTAGGGAGAGTGAGGTTTATTTAACTAGGGCTATCATTAGTGAGTAAATTTTTGAATCAGGACCTACGTGGAATGACAAACATTTCTTAGCAAGACCCTAATATGAATACTAAAAGAGAAGTTTTGATCATTGATGGTAGTATGCAAATATTGACACTAACATTGGCCTTATTGGCGATAGCAACTCCTTGGAGGCCTCAAGAACACTGTAGACCAAGTGCCTAACCATGTGGGCCAATACGGTTAAACACCCAAAATGAAATGCGTGAATAAATGATGACAACTCAAATAACACAAACTGACTCGAAACTGACTTGAAATTGACTAAAAAAATGACTCAGGAATTACTTATCTAAAACAAGTACTTACGAAACTTATTAATGGAAGTAGACCATCGAGATTTGAGGGCTTCAAATCCTCATGACAATCACCTGCCTAATGAAGAAATATGTACATTCATATGAAGTGATCCTTTCAGTGTAACCAATCTAGCAGATGGCCACTTACTAAAATTATGATTTCACATTCCTCGAGCAGGCAGAATGATGTACGTGTAGGCAAATCACAAAAAAAACTGAAACCAAGGCTTATGCTGACAAACAAAACAACATTCATCTTCTCCAATGCTTGCAAAAGATTGTCGAAGCGATCTTGAAAATCCATAAGCATTACCTTGTCTTGAGATCCAACAATAAAAATACAAGTAGTCCCTTCATTATATGAAAGAACAGTTTGTTGTTGATTGATAAGAAGTCATAGGGAGGTATAACATTCTCCTATCTGAGTGTTGGCTATAAATTCCTCGAGCATGAGAAATGATGACTCCATTTCTGCCATATTGTCTCTCTCACGATCATACTCCTCAAATTCATAGTCTAAGTCATCCTTAAATAAAAAACATTCTTCATATTATGAAATGCGACAGCCCTATCATCTTCATGAAAGAAAACAATATATGTTAGTTGATCTCCTTGTAGGAAATTATCATCATAAATTAGTTTAATCACAACCATTTCTTGTATAGCTTCATCGAATATGAATATTGAAAAAGGAGAATGTCTTTCTTCATGTTGATCTATAAATCTAATTTCAATATTGTCGTCCTTTAAACTTAGATTTTCATTTGCAAAATGGAAGAAGTTTCACTAACACCTTCTTGACTATGTGAAGATTGCAAAACTGCATTAGGCTGCGCTGTGACATGACTTTTTAGGAGTTGATCTATCTCATCTTCAGACATAGGAGAAATTGCATTTTGTTTTCTTTTGCTAAAATAGTAATTGTCTTCTTTCACTCCTAAATATTCACAAGAATGTTGAATATGGTCTTGTGTATCAAAGGGAATAGCTTCTTTGGATTTTCTTTAAAACTCAAAACTGAAATTTATATCATTTACCATAGAGTAATCCAAATCACTTACTTGAAAAAATATCTCTTCTTGTTTTTCATAAAGGGACTCAATTACCTCCTTTTGAAGACTTTGTTCTGATAGGATGAGAACACTTGGGTCGATAACTTCATTTTCTTCATTCAAGGTGATCTCAACAATAGAGTTCTCCTTCATGCGATCTGGAAAAACATACTCTTCATCATTGCAATCTAAATCTAGATATAGAATAGCCAGCTTGACCTTATCAGAATTTGAAATTGGAACTTCATTTTCCTTCATACCATCTTCTACTACAAGCAGATCTCAAATAAGACCTTGTCTTCCATCATTTTCAACTATAAAAAGATTTTTAGCCTGCTATGAACTTTCATGCGCATCTTGACAAGTATCCTCTAATATTTCATTATGCTACTGAAATAGATTTTCATAAGGGCTTCCATGATCTCATCATGCATGAATTCATCTCCATAAACATTCTCAAGATTTTCAAAAAAATAATCAAGATGTTTACAATAGTTCTGAACTAATATCCCACATTATTGATTTGGTGGACTCAACTCCAATTTAATCCTCTGAATCAATTGCATTCTAAATGGATAAAAAACTATTCTTTCAGAAGCACAATTCTTTATTAATGCATCCACATCCCTTCCAAATTAACACCATTAGATTAATTCTATGGGTTTAACGCCATTAGAAATAATTCTCGCATAATTATTATAAACTAAACGATAATAACATTTACAATATCATAATAAATGATGAGTGCAAGGAAGAGAGCAAGGTAAAAGATATAAGGAAACACCTCCTTCCCACATATCTCATAGTTCTTTTCCATTTTACATTTCCATTTACAAGTTCTGCAAATCATTTTAATAAATACTCTTTATGATATGTAATAAATTATTAATATACATGAATGTTGAAGAGATATTGAAAGTACGATCTTTTCTTAATTGTCTTTTATGTTTCATGAATGTAAAATTAGTTTGTAACTAATTTCAAAGCAAATTCTTTCTTGATATCAACTTTTTTGACCACATCAATATACTAACCCAAAATTAACATTTTCCATGTTAATAAATTTATAAATGTCAATGTGAATATTACAGTATGAAGAACTTGGTACATCTCAAGTTATAATGGATTTATGTTGGTCATTAACCATTTTTACTTTCCCTTGAAAAAAAGTTATGATTTTCATAGTAAACATGTTTAAATTTTATGACAATATACAAAAGAGAATATTTACATTTTGATGTAGGAGCATCTAGCTGAATATTATCATTATATTCTAGTAGAAATAGGGGGCCTTGTATTTCAAGGAAGTTGGTTTCCTAAGTATTGGATTTGTGTAATTATTTAATGTTTTGAGTGATTTTAATGAGAGTAGGAATTATTTGAATATTGTGAGCGTTTATTTCAAATGTTCTCGAATGTATGAGAACATGAGAGATTTAGGATAGTTGAGAGATTAAGGGATTGAGAATTGATTGTAAATATTAGTTTAGGAATGAGTTCATGAATCTATGGTTTAGAGAGGAGTTTTAGGAGCAAGAAGGATCTTTTAGGATTTTTTTGAGGGATTCAGGGATCTAAACTTGAAAGTGGTTTTAGAATGCCATTTTATAAATGTAAGCCTAAAAGGCATAAACAGAGGTTGGAGAGGTTAAGGAAAAGTACATAGTAGGTTGGAGTGTCTTTAGCCTATGGGCAGATAATGAATTGAGGTCATAGATACTGAAGATTAGGCCTGAGGAACAAGGATTCAATTATGCAATTATTCATTTGTATTTATATATGCACTAATTGAGTAGCACTGCATAATGTGTGATTGAGTGTTGAAGGATTGTTGAATGCATCAGAGGATTGCATACATATATATACACATATATATACACAATATTATATACATATATACATATATACATATATACATATATACATATATACTATAATACATATATATATATATATTATATATATATATATATATATATATATATATATATATATATAATATATATATATATATATATATGCAGGCAGAGTGCATGAACGCAAAGGAGATGAATTCGACAAATACACAGAGAAGAACATGATGAGGAGGATTTTAATGAATTGTTAAATCGATTAGAATGATCAACCCAAAGCTCAAGGAGGGATAGTGCGCAGTTCAAAAAAAACCCCAAGCGACCAAGCAAAACCCATAGAAACAACGCTGACAAAAACGTAGAACCCAAGTAAGAGAAAGAACGAGAAGTGAAGTGGTGACACTCAGTAGCCATTGAATTGTTTATATTAACAACCAGGATCAAGTCGCGGTGACATAAGCCTTTTGAAAAGATCGGCGCTTTGAAGTGAAAGGGTCTGACCTAAAGGATTAGTGAAATGTGATCGCGTGAATAAATCTCAACCATTGGATGATATATTAGATCAATGGTCACAATTGTGTCACTAAATTGCAATCAGAGGAGTTAGGGCCGGCAGTCAATCAGAGGAAGTGATTGCAATATTGCGATTAAGCGACAAATGTCGGATCTGGCATCAGATTGATGACAAGATCTGATCGCTAATCGAATATTGGCAACTCAAATGGAATCACGATAGAAGGTGCCAATAGTGTATTTTGATTGGGAAAGTACGGGATCTGACAATTCTATATACACGAGTGTATGGAATTTGAAATCCGAATAAAGGATTTTGGAGCAGAGTTTAATCAAATCCCTTTGTATTCTATAAACTGTGGGCCAAGTCCCTAAGACTAAAATATATACATATGTATTCTGGTAGTCACATATCAGATGGAGAAGGGCGATGAGGTATATATGTGTTACTGTTAAATAAGGTGATAGAGATTGCGATGGAGGTATAGCCTCAGGAAACGTGACGAGGTTGTACGGTAGGTGAAAAGGTATGTTTAAAGTTAATTCCTTTGTTAATGTGTTTTATAATGAATTATGCACCGATAAGAAAGATTTAAGGAAAGACTTTAATAAAGTGTTAAATGAAGGTTGAAGGGTGATTTAAAGTCCCGATAAGAGGTAAAGGCTGAGTGATTGAGTTTAGAAACAATGGAACTACAGGTAAGAGGGCCTTAACCATTAAGTTTAAGAGGATTCGACTCTTTTGTGAGTCAATTTCCTCGGAAAGTGGTATTCATGCATGAATATGCATATTGTGGGTATATGTAGGGGAAACCCTGCGTCATTTTTGTATCAAAGCTGAATCATAAATGAAACATTTAGTTTCAAGTAGAAGAAGGCATGTGTGGAAGTTACTGAAAGAATTCATAACATAGATATTTGGAAAAGATGTGCATGAAGGCAAGGGAGATCCGATTCTAATTTGGCAGTCAAGCAACCAGAGTATAGCTGGGATAATAGAGAAGAACATTTAAGTTCTTAGAAGCAGGTAAGGCAGAATTAAGCAGAGATTGCAGAGATAGGAAGAGTCTATAACGATGTTTGAAGAATGAAGATTCACTCAAATGTGAATGGTGAATGGAGACTGCTTATGAAATCATACATGTATTGTTTTATTTAATTCTGATTTGAGTTTGTTGACAAAGAAATAGACTGAAGAATAATGGTTGCAGCTAACGAAGTATCTCAGTAAAAGGAGATTAAGAAGCATAAATGAAAGGAATTGTTAATGATTCTGAGTGGAAGAAAACTCAACAAGAAGGAATTGTTACTGATAGTGAAGATTTACTAAGATAAATCTGGAAGATTGGAAGAAAGGATTAGATTCTAAAATATGATGGACAGTAGTTGAATATTGAGAAATTGTGAAGTGGAAGCATAAAGATTTGTTGAAGAAGATTTGTAGGAATGGTGAGATTCTGAAGGTAGTTGAAGGTATGTAGTTTTGTCTAATGATTAGTAGATATGGAATGAATGAAATTTTATAGTAATATTACAGTAGTTAAACTATAAGAGGGATGCTTTTAAGTTTTTGAAGTAACAGAGTTTGAAGAAAAACTGAAAGCTAGTGGAAAGGACAGTCCATTCAAAAGTGAAAGCAAATGGAAGGACAAGGTCAGATAGAGATCTTGAAGGTAAGATGATATTATTTTATTCTAATTAGATTGAATATTAGAAGATTGTAGTCTTTGCATTGAAGAAAAAGTATTATTGCAACTCCCAAAAAGTAATTCCACAGGGGATGTGGTTGGAATTTCTAACAAATAGAGGAAGTTGGTGAAAGTTTCTAAGTGAAAACAAAGATGTGGTAAAACCTTGAGGAATTCCAATAACGATTGGATAAATAGGATAATTGTGTTGTTAGAATATGCATATGAGTTGAATCCAAGAAATATCAAAGAGAAGTGCTCAAAGGAGGTTCTAGAGATAGATAACCAATTGCTTGCTAAAAGACTGAGTGAGTAGAGCTTTGTGAGGTAAGTGGTAGCAGGAAAAGACTTTCTGTTGAAGTGACTTTAGTGAAACTGATAGTAAAGTGAGTGAGGAACTCATAGAGATGGACAAGATGATGACTAGTGACAGTCATAACAGAGGTTTTGAAAGAGACCACAATAGTGAACAAAAGGAGAAGGATTCCAAGTGAAATGGCATATAGAGACAGTTAAGCAAAGAGGAATATGAGAGGGAGAAGGCTTAGATAGCATTTCAGCTTGAGGTGTTAATGGAGATGTTGCAAAGGAATAAAGCAGACCAAAAGCATGGTTATGTCATGAGAAAGAAAGTGAAGTGGCAAAGGCTACAAGAGAAGAGGAATCAGCAGGTGAGTATGCAGTTGATGAAGGAACTAAGGTAACTTGAACAGGTTATAGGTGTCAAACAAAGGATAAAGAAGATTGAAAGAGTTGAGCTACAACAAAAGGGAGATGCTAAAGAAGATGTTTAAGTTTCGATATGTGAACTAGAAGTGGACCATTAGTTTTTGAAAGTGATGAAGAGCTAGAGGAGTTGAATCATATGAATGATTCTAAGCAACCAAAAGACTTGATGACTGAAGCATCAAATAAGACTGTAAGGTCTTGTGATTTGAAAACTAATGATTTGTGTATGATTTCAAGTTTCGAAGAAGATAGATAGTCTTTTAAAGTTGTCAAAGATGTGAAAGAGTACCTTCCAGAAGATGAATGTTTTGAAGCAGAATATGATAAAGAGGCTAGGAAAGAATCAACTCACTACAGTGGACAAATGCTAGAAGACATCATTGAAATAGATGATGAGAAGGGGAGACTAGCTGATAGTCTCAAGAGTTCTTTGAGTTTGGATCAGCATACTGATATGCTGACTGAAGAAGAGAAATCAACGCAACATACTGAAATGTTTCTAAAGGGAAAAGAAAGGCCTTATATTTTTTATTTTAATGATTTCTTATAATTGAAGATATTGTTGTAGAAGCTGGAACATATTTGGCACAGGTGGATAGCCAAATGAATGAAGAAGAGGAGTAAAATCTACTGAAGGATGTTAAGGAACATTAGTAGAGGAAGAAGGACCATGTGATAATGAGAAAATAACAAATGAGGAAATGGAAGATTATGTAAAATTTACAAAGTTCACTCCAAGTAAAATCGTTAAGTTATATAGAGAATTAGAATTTTAAAGGAGGAAGTTGGAGGAGGAGAGGATGAACGTCCATGACAGATTTCTGAAGAAGGATGACAAAGAAGTTGTCATAAATAATAATAAAGAAGAAGTTGGCAGATGCAAAAACTAGAAGCAGGAAATTGTACTAAAAGAAAATGTGGTAGCAATAGAAAACGTTCAAAACATCAGTAGAGAAGAAGGTAAGAACAAAAATGAAACAATCAGATTAAGTGAAGAACTATCAAGGAGAAGAGTTCAGTAATCAAGAGATGGAAACAATCTGCAGATAGAGGATATACTGGACAGAGAGATTGAGTTGATAAGAATATTAATGATGAAAGTATCTTAGAGAAAGACAACAACATGAAATAAAAGGAGTGACAACAAGAGGAAAATAGCAGCAGACTTCGAGAGCAGGAGAGGTGGAGCATTACAACATAAAGTATGGAGACCTAGAGAACAACAGCACACAACAACAGTAATAGAGAAATTGACAAGCAAGGACAAATTACAAAATAAAGTTTGGGATCCAGGAGGAAACAATTATCCAGACTTATGACCAGGTGGTCATAAATTTTCTTACATGGGGAGTATGATGCAGGAGAATTCAGCTCGATATTATCATTGTATTCTAGTAGAAATAGGGGGTCTTGTATTTCAACGAATTTGGTTGCCTAAGTATTGGATTTATGTAATTATTTAATGTTTTGAGCAATTTTAATGAGAGTAGGAATTAATTGAATATTGTGAGGATTTATTGTAAATGTTCTCGAATGTAGGAGAACTTGAAAGTTTTAGGATAGCTCCGAGATTGAGGGATTGAGAATTGATTGCAAATCTTAGTTTAAGAGTCAGTTCATGAATCTAGGGATTGGAGAGGAGTTTTAGGAACAAGAAGGAGATTTTAGGATTTTGTTGAGGGATTCAAGAATCTAAACCACGAAGTGGTTTTAGAACCCCATTGTATAAATGTAAGCCTGAAAGGAATGAACAGAGGTTGGAGAGTTTAATCATATGAATGATTCTAAGCAACCAGAAGACTTGATGACTGAAGCATCAAATAAGACTGTAAGGTATTGTGATTTGAAAACTAATTATTTGTGTATGATTTCAAGTTTCGAAGAAGATAGATAGTCTTTTAAAGTTGTCAAAGATGTGAAAGAGTACCTTCCAAAAGATGAATGTTTTGAAGCAAAATATGATAAATAGGCTAGGAAAGAATCAACTCACTACAGTGGACAAATGCTAGAAGACATCATTGAAATAGATGATGAGAAGGGGAGACTAGCTAATAGTCTCAAGAGTTCTTTGAGTTTGGATCAGCATACTGATATGCTGACTGAAGAAGAGAAATCAACGCAACATACTGAAGTGTTTCTAAAGGGAAAATAGGTACAAAGGCCTTATATTTTTTATTTTAATGATTGCTTATAATTGAAGATATTGTTGTAGAAGCTGGAACATATTTTGCACAGGTGGATAGCCAAATGGATGAAGAAGAGGAGTAAAATCTACTGAAGGATGTTAAGGAAGATTAGTAGAGGAAGAAGGACCATGTGATAATGAGAAAATAACAAATGAGGAAATGGAAGATTATGTAAAATTTACAAAGTTCACTCCAAGTAAAATCGTTAAGTTATATAGAGAATTAGAATTTTAAAGGAGGAAGTTGGAGGAGGAGAGGATGAACGTCCATGATAGATTGCTGAAGAACGATGACAAAGAAGTTGTCATAAATAATAATAAAGAAGAAGTTGACAGATGAAAAAACTAGAAGCAGGAAATTGTACTAAAAGAAAATGTGGTAGCAATAGAAAACGTGCAAAACATCAGTAGAGAAGAAGGTAAGAACAAAAATGAAACAATCAGATTAAGTGAAGAACTAGCAAGGAGAAGAGTTCAGTAATCAAGAGATGGAAACAATCTGCAGATAGAGGATATACTGGACAGAGAGATTGAGTTGATAAGAATATTAATGATGAAAGTATCTCAGAGAAAGACAGCAACATGAAAGAAAAGGAGTGACAACAAGAGGAAAATAGCAGCAGACTTCAAGAGCAGGGGAGGTGGAGCATTACAACATAAAGTATGGAGACCTAGAGAACAAAAGCACAGAACAATAGTAATAGAGAAATTGACAAGCAAGGACAAATTACAAAATAAAGTTTGGGATCCAGGAGGAAACAATTATCCAGACTTATGACGAGGTGGTCATAAATTTTCTTACATGGGGATTATGATGCAGGAGCATCCAGCTCGATATTATCATTGTATTCTAGTAGAAATAGGGGGTCTTGTATTTCAAGGAAGTTGGTTGCCTAAGTATTGGATTTATGTAATTATTTAATGTTTTGAGTGATTTTAATGAGAGTAGGAATTAATTGAATATTGTGAGGATTTATTGTAAATGTTCTCGAATGTAGGAGAACATGAAAGTTTTAGGATAACTCAGAGATTGAGGGATTGAGAATTGATTGCAAATCTTAGTTTAAGAGTCAGTTCATGAATCTAGGGATTCGAGAGGAGTTTTAGGAACAAGAAGGAGATTTTAGGATTTTGTTGAGGGATTCAAGAGTCTAAACCACGAAGTGGTTTTAGAACCCCATTGTATAAATGTAAGCCTGAAAGGCATGAACAGAGGTTGGAGAGTTTAAGAGAAAAGTAGATAGTAGGTTGGAGTGTCTTTAGCCTATGGGAAGATAATGAATTGAGGCCACAGATATTGAAGATCGGCTTGAGGAACAAGGACTCCATTCTGTAATTATTCATTTGTATTTATATATATATATATATATATATATTAATTGAGTAGGATTGTATAATTGTGTGATTGAGTGTTGAACGATTGTTTGAATGCATAAGAGGATTGCATATATAATATATATATATTATATATATATTATTGCAGGTGGGAGTGCATAAATGCAGAGGAGCGGAATTCGACAAATACATAGAGAAGAACATGATGAGGAGGATCCTAATTAATTGTTAAATCCATTATAATGATCAACCCGAAGCTCATGAGGGATAGTGCGCAGTTAAAAAAAAACCCTAAGCGACCAAGCGAAACCCATAGAAACAACGCTAAAAAGAGCATAGAACCCAAGTAACACAAAGAACGAGAAGTGAAGTCGTGACACTCACTAATCATTGGATCATTTAGATCAATGACCAGGATCAACTCGTGGCACCATAAGCCTTTCGAAAAGATCGACACTTTGAAGTGAAAGGGTCTAACCTGAAGGATTAGTGAAATGTGATCACGTGAATAAATCTCAACCATAGGATCATATATTAGATCGATGGTCACGATTGTGTCGCTAAATCGCAATCGGAGGAGTTAGGGCCGAGAATCAACGGGAGGTAGCGATTGCAATATTGCGATGAAGTGATAGCCCTCGGATCTGGCATTAGATTGATGGCCAAATATGATCGCTAATCATATATCAACAAGTCAAATGGAATCATGGTAGCAAGTGCCAATAGTGTATTTTGATCGGGCAAGTAGGGGATCCGATGATTCTATATACGCGAGTGTATGGAATTTTAAATCTGAATAAAGGATTTTGGAGTAGAGTTTAATGAAATCCCTTTGTATTCTATAAAGTGTGGGCCGAGTCCTTAAGACTAAAAATATATACATATGTATTCTGATAGTCGCATATTGGAAGGAGAAGGGCGATGAGGTATATATGTATGACTATTGAATAAGCCGATAGTAATTGCGATGGAGGTATAGCCTTGGGAAATGTGACCAAGTTGTACGGTAAGCAAAAAGGTATGTTTAAAGTTAATTCCTTTGTTAATCAATTTTATAATGAAGTATGTGCCAATAAGAAAGATTTAAGGGAAGACTTTAATAAAGTCTTCAATGAAGGTTGAAGGGTGATTTAAAGTCCTGATAGGATGTAAAGGAGAGGTGATTGAGTTTCGAAAAAATGGAACTGTAGGTAAGAGGGCCTTAACCATTGAGTTTATGAGGATTCGACCCTTTTGTGAGTCAATGACCTAGGAAAGTGGTATTTGTGCATGAATATGCATACTGTGGGTATGTACAGGGGAAAATTTGCATCACATTTTCTCTCTTTACCATGTGAATTCAAAAAGTCATTACTATAATTTTTATGTAACATAGTTGGTAATTGCATCCCATTGGTAGGAAAATATATGAGTAACAAATGTAATTCAATATGTGAGTGTGTAGAGAGAGAGATGTATATGAAACAAAAGAAAATAAATTTTTTATAGTTAAAACAATTTTAATTCTAGATCTACCAAGAGCTGAGAGGAACCATGTCTACAAAGTGCTTGCTACATCTCATGTTAAAATGGGTCTATCGTTGTTATTAATAATTTTTACTTCTACATGAAAATATAATATTGTGATTTTGATAGTAAAAAAATGTTTAAATTTTATAACAACATAAAAAATAATATTAAATTATTTTTTTTTACAATGTCAACTTGGAAAAATAATTATTATAATTTCTTTGTAACATAGTTGGTGATAACATCCAACTAGTAGGAAAATATATTAATAAGAAACATAATTCAATATGTGCGTGTAGAGAGATATGTATATAAAACAAGTGAAAATAGAAAATTTGTTATAGTTAAAAAAAAGTTAACTTTAGATCTACTCAGAAGGGAAAGTAATCATGTCTATCAAATGATTAGCACATCTCAAGTTAATGTGGATCTATGTTAGTTATTAATCATTTTACTTCAAATGAAAAAATAATGTTACGATTTTCATCTCTCTTACACAGGAACCACTCCCAAGAGTTGGGAAACTTGTTCCAATCATTCCCACGTTCCTCAGAGCTTTGGAACTATATGGTAATGTTTTCTTTCTAGTGGGATATGCAATGGGAGATTGGGAAAGTTCGAGGAGCTTTGAATACTATTTCTTTTGGAGTTGCGAAGTTTCCTAGGGTTGGGGAATACAAAGTGTGTAGAGAAATATGCTGAACTACCCACAAAACATGAGCCTTAGTTGAAACATTCAAAGCAAGAAAGGCCGAAGACATCCTTAACACTCATATCCTTAATTGAGAAAGTGGAGTAATCTCTTGATGGGTTAAGGAAGCGTGTGACACCTCAATGTAAGGGCAATATCTCGAATGTCATGCTGATGATTATTGCTTTTGTTGTTTATGTAAGTATATCATATAAGATTTTGTGTGCATATTGTATGTGGCAATCAATGCTTAAACATTGAAGTTGTTTTACTTATTCTCTTAAGCATAACTAGAGAAACATATGTAAAATTGTTCCTTTGTATTTTTAAGCAAGATTGTGTCAAGGACTCATCATGTGTCATAATGAACTTAACATTTTAATATTGTATATATGTAAAAGGGAGAGAGTGAGGGAGAGAGATACCCAAAAAATATATTTATATATAAGAGAGATTATATATTTATTATTTATATATTTAAATTGATTTTAATATTTGAATATTTTTTATTCAATATTAATTTTGATTATTGTATAGATTATATAATAAAAAAATATTTTTTATTTTTTATTTTTATATTTTAAATCTTTTATTATATAATATTAATGTTGGCTATTAGGTCTCTTGTAAATTTGGAAAAACTTCTACCTATTCCAGACACCCGTACCCAAGTTCCCAATGTTTTCACATTCAAAAAAACCCCTGAAACATATTTCCATAATAATAAAAAGTGATTTAATTTATAACGATATAATTTTTTTTTTCCTTTAATTATTATAATTTCTATGAAAAGTGTACAATAATGTAGGTCAACGGACTTGGACCAAAAAATTTTATACAACCATTTGCGATTTCAAAGCCTATTACAGCTGAAGGTCGGCATATGTATATAGGTATTCATGAGCTCCTCCTTTTGGAAACAACCAATTTTAAAGAGTGTTAGAATAGTCATACACTATGTCCATTTACCTTATGATATTCTAATACCAATATCTACTATACTATTCAAGTCATATTTTCCTCTTTGCCTAAACATATATATATATTACAGCTGAAGGTCGGCATATGTATATAGGTATTCATGAGCTCCTCTTTTTGAAAACAACCAATTTTAAAGAGTGTTAGAATAGTCATACACTATGTCCATTTACCTTATGATATTCTAATACCAATATCTACTATACTATTCCAGCCATATTTTCCTCTTTGCCTAAACATATATATATATATATATATTTCATAAATTTGTGAGTTTCATTGGTTCACCTATGTCGTTATTATATATGCGAGTACCGAAGTGGGAATTTTGTTTTACCGTAATTTCTCATAGAGAATTCAAAATCGTTCCCCAGGGAGACACATCCATCATATCTTGAATGATTTGGAAATTATGAGAATCTTATTTTTATTTATTAACTATAATTTCAATGCTATAGCCATCATCCCATAATTCATGAACCTGTGGAGGATCTATTTTTCTTTCAACTTGTTATATTAAATTTATTTCTTTCCTTGACTTAGATTGGCTTTCGTATATGTATGGTGCTCCGCTTTACATTATAGCTAATGGTTCTCATGAGTAATATTTCCAAAAAATCTAGAGAATGCCAGTTGTATGGCATGTGGTCTTAGTGCACGTATCATATATCTTTGTGTTGTTCAGGTGTCATGACATGACATTGATGGTTCCGATGATTTAGGGCTGAATCAATGAAAATGAGGGTTCGGGTTCAATTATGGGGTAACTACCCTCCCCACGGCACCACACCACCCTCATTCGCTCTCTCTCCCTTCCAATGCGAGCTCTGCAACCCCATCTCACCCATAACACTTGAATAGGTATTATCTATGTAGGTGAAGGATTTTCAATGGCACAATGCATTCCTTTAAAACCCAAATATTCTAATGTTATTGGTCTTTGACAGTCCTGAGCGTTTGTTCTTTCTTCTAAGGTTAGGGTTTGTTACACTTTCTCTTTTTCACGAGTCATTCATGCCCACTGGTTATTTAGTAATCTATTTTTAAGTTGACACTTTCGTTCCTTAGGTGAAACTCGAGGTTTAACTTTGATTTATGTCATGTTTGTTGGGTATTTTTGTTTCTGTTTGTGATGGGAAAATACCAAAACCATAAAATATAAAACACAGAGGCAATGCTCTGTTTCCTTTACTCCAGGATCTTTTTCACAGAGAAGTCTTTTAAAAATAATTACAGAGGACAGAGTACTTCACCACCATAAAATTTCCATTCATTAAACAAAATCATTTACATATTCATCCTCTTTCACTCAGAGGGATTCACCAAAACATTTTCACATAAGTTACTCTGCCTCCTATGAAATTTTACACGACTGTGTGTAAATATTTCATTTACATTCACTGCTGTGTGAAAACAAAACTTACAGGGAGTTACAGATTTACCTTTTCACCTGTGTGAAACAACTCATGGATTTGGAAACAAAACAATCCACTGGTTTTCTTCATTTAACTTTCTTCCTTCTCCTGCACTGCTGTGCAATTTTTTTTACATTACAAATCAAAAACTTTACCCTGCTGCATAAAATCCCTTTTTCATTATAAACCACAAATATTCACACACAGGAGAGTGTGCTCTCTGGTTCTCATCTGTTCGCTGCTGCGAATACAATCAAAATGGTTTTATGCAGATTTACCTTTTACTGTGTGTTATTACACATCTTCCTTCCCAGGCGCTGCGGACCCCTGTTTCCTTTTCATTCATATGCCAATTACCTATATTTTTTTCAATGCCCGTGGGTGTTTTGTTTTTCATAACAAAAAACATAGGGTCAACGATTTTCAAAACATATATTAAAAAAATTTACAACATACTTTGCCCATACTCCGTATTTAAATCGCCGTAAATAAAATTAAAGACCCTACCAAAATAAATGTCAGTCATTTAACAAAGGGGATGGGCAAAAACGCATGGTCCACACTGTATTAATTTTAAATCAGGCCCGTATGTACTTTCCTCATGATTAGACGGCAGAAAGTATTTGAGCTGATTCGACGGATATCGGATAGGGTGATCTGATCGAGCTTTACTCCACACATTATTTAATTTTACCACACCCCGTATGCACATTTCTCACGATCGAACGGCGGACAACTTTCCCTTTTGATCGGACGCATATCGGATGGGGTAAGTTGACCAAGCGATAGCTTCCGAAAAGTGCCTGAGGCTGATGTCAGGCATGCATCACTGCTGGACAGTTGTCAGCTCCAGATTGCATCGGAGCTCGTTGCACGGAAACTGCTTTACGCTGAAGGGTGGTGCGATATGATACCGACAGTTTAGGTTTGCCCTGAGTGGTTTTCTCCATGCGTTGACTGCTGACCGCGCGCACGGTGAAATTATAATTTTCAACACTCCCCTTTAATTTCACCTGCTGGGCATTCGGTCATACCCAGACACTTCCTCAAAAATTCGAAGCTTTTCTGATCCAGTGGCTTTGTCAAGATGTCTGCAACTTGTTCTTGTGTCCTGCAATGTTCTAGGACGATTTCTCCATTGTTCACTAACTCTCTGATGTAGTGAAACCTTGTATCAATGTGTTTCGTTCTCTTATGAAACACTGAATTCTTTGACAATGCAATAGCTGAGCTATTGTCACAAAAAATCACTGTCGCTTTTGCCTGCTCTTGGCTTAAGCTCCTCA
>APFE030641599.1:21265-33184 GCA_000404065.3 Pinus taeda | reverse complement strand
ATTAGGGTGCATATCAACTAAATCATGGGAGTCTCCTGCCAAAGGAGAAACCTTTGATATTCAAGAAACACACTCTTGTCTAATGCTTGATACAAGAATACAATGGCTTTTGCATCCTTCTTCCTATTTCTCTTCAATAGGTCTTTCTCTCCCTGAGTTAATCTGTTAAACTCAGTCTCATTTGTTGGTTCATCAAAACCATCTACAACTATTTCCCATAAATCTTGACATGCAAACAGGGCTTTCATGGTTATTGCCCAGTAGTCATAATCCTTCCCATTGAACTGTGGGAATTGAGGGTTAAACAAACCCATGCTAGTGCTTGTGCTAGCCATTCCTTGCATTTTCAGCTATGCTTCAACTTCTTGACTGTATGTCTTAAAACAACTGACTACTGCAACCAAAAGACTCCTTCCTTCAGCTTCTTTGTCATCTACAAAGAGCCTAAACCTGCTTTGATACCACTGTTGGGTATTTTTGTTTCTGTTTGTGATGGGAAAATACCAAAACCATAAAATATAAAACACAGAGGCAATGCTCTGTTTCCTTTACTCCAGGATCTTTTTCACAGAGAAGTCTTTTAAAAATAATTACAGAGGACAGAGTATTTCACCACCATAAAATTTCCATTCATTAAACAAAATCATTTACATATTCTTCCTCTTTCACTCAGAGGGATTCACCAAAACATTTTCACATAAGTTACTCTGCCTCCTATGAAATTTTACACCACTGTGTGTAAATATTTCATTTACATTCACTGGTGTGTGAAAACAAAACTTACAGGGAGTTACAGATTTACCTTTTCACCTGTGTGAAACAACTCATGGATTTGGAAACAAAACAACCCACTGGTTTTCATTTACTTCTCCTCCTTCTTCTGCACTGCTGTGCAATTTTTTTTACATTACAAATCATAAACTTTACCCTGCTGCATAAAATCCCTTTTTCATTATAAACCACAAATATTCACACACAGGAGAGTGTGCTCTCGGGTTCTCATCTGTTCGCTGCTGCGAATACAATCAAAATGGTTTTATGCAGATTTACCTTTTACTGTGTGTTATTACACATCTTCCTTCCCAGGCGCTGCGGACCCCTGTTTCCTTTTCATTCAAATGCCAATTACCTATATTTTTTTCAATGCCCGTGGGTGTTTTGTTTTTCATAACAAAAAACATAGGGTCAACGATTTTCAAAACATATATTAAAAAAAAATTACAACATACTTTGCCCATACTCCGTATTTAAATCGTCGTAAATAAAATTAAAGACCCTACCAAAATAAATGTCAGTCATTTAACAAAGGGGATGGGCAAAAACGCATGGTCCACACTGTATTACTTTTAAATCAGGCCCGTATGTACTTTCCTCATGATCAGACGGCAGAAAGTATTTGAGCTGATCCGATGGATATCGGATAGGGTGATCTGATCGAGCTTTACTCCACACATTATTTAATTTTACCACACCCCGTATGCACATTTCTCACGATCGAACGGCGGACAGCTTTCCCTTTTGATCGGACGCATATCGGATGGGGTAAGTTGACCAAGCGATAGCTTCCGAAAAGTGCCTGAGGCTGATGTCAGGCATGCATCACTGCTGGACAGTTGTCAGCTCCAAATTGCATCGGAGCTCGTTGCACGGAAACTGCTTTACGCTGAAGGGTGGTGCGATATGATACCGGCAGTTTAGGTTTGCCCTGAGTGGTTTTCTCCGTGCGTTCACTGGTGACCGCGCGCACGGTGAAATTATAATTTTCAACAATGTTTGCATATTTGCGCTAAGCAAAGGAGAGCACAGTTGATTCTTCTCTTCTCCTTACTTTACTTTTTCATCCCATCTGTAACTTCGAGTCTTAGCAATAACCTTACATATATATTGCAACCGCAGGGACTGAAATTCTAACACTGGGATTCCTGTCAAATAGGTGAGAATAGTTTAGAAATGCCATTGCAATGTCGCTTTCTATAGTTTTGTTTCATGTTTAATACTTCCTCTTATGTAGCAAACCCTTCTTTTTCTTGTACGGTTTTTTAGGTTAGCTCCTCTCTAGAACTAAACAATTATGAAAATAAGCTATGGTGACAATAGGATAATTTTTCCGCGGACTGTTGACTAGGTTCTAAGTTTATTTTATTTTTTCTTGCTCCGGGGTTTTCATCCGAAAAGCTCAAACCTACTCTTGGAGTTGTACATTCTAGTTCTATACCCTCACGTCAACATTTATTTCTTTATGGAGCCTTTCTTCATAATTTTCCGGTTAAATAAACATATTTTATCTTATGTAGAATTTCTGCCATTCAACCTTACAAAAGTTTGCTATGCAAGGACTAGTAACAAGGTTTTATTCGCACGACATTTGTATCATTTCCAAACACCATTTCAGTGTGTTTTCTTGGCAGATTATGATTTTGGCATTTCTTCCTAGCCCAAACATTTTGGTCGACTAACTATCGAAACCTTATTGTTCATACATTGAAGATTTCTCATTTTGATTAAGAAAATCCCTTCAATTTATATTTTGTTGCACTATCATCATTTATATGTGTGCTCTTCTACTATAGTTTAATGTCATGAAGTAGTGGAAAAAGGAAATAGTTCTTTTGCATTGAAGGTATAGACTTTCATGTTACCTCCTTTATAAACGTTTACGTGGTAATGAATAATGATTAGTTTTTAATAAACACTGTTCCTCTTTATTCTTTAATGGTTTCTTTTCTACAACATTATTTATTGTCTTTTTTAATGCTTTTAATATAAGGAATGTATAAGGGTGAGTAGTAAAATTGTGTACATTTTTCAAAATATTTTTACCAACATATATTGTTTGGGGATCAAGGCATGAGCAATCCCAAGGGCCTTCCTTCTTTTTTAGACGTCTTTACTATAGTCTAAGACTATTACCCTCTATAGTCATTGAACATTTAACTTACTTAGCTAATCTAATTCAAACCCTAACACTTGTTTAGGTTATATATATATATATAGTATATATATATATATATAGATAAACATACATTTTCTCTTGTATAATTTCCTTACCTTGGTTGATTAAAAGAAGAATCTAAAGTGAAGAAAAAATTTAATTTGTCCTCCAACCATTTATTTCTTACCTTATGGGCCTTAGCACTCTCTAGAATACATGTTACACATTAGTATTATATATAATATCCATCCATAGTCCAATATTTATATACAATACAATTTCTTCTCTATTTACTAATTTTTCCTCAATAGTTTTCACAAGTACTAATTCAAGGTCTACTTCAAATTATTTTCTATCCAACCAATTTTCTAGTGATTCTTCTGAACTAAAAGATATTTATCTAGTCCTTCCTCAAAATGTGATATTGGCTCTCATAATCCTCTAAAACATAAGTTTGATCTCATAGCTATCTACCTTAGAGCTCTACTCCACATCTCACAATAGTTACATGGTATTAACCCATGAAACCCTAAGCAACATCCCACTTATTTTTAGTGGGTTCCAATGAGTGTTTTTCTCCCATTGGTTATAATTAGAAACAACCAATTTTCTCTCCCACATTATATTTCTACATAGAATTGCTTATATGCATATATCTCCAACAATTTTTTTTCTCTAGTCAATCTCCTTTCTTTTTCCAATAATCCTATGGAAAAAAGAGAAAAGTTCCTCTTTTGTTTTCACCCTTTTCTTGAAGCATAACTAATTCCAATTGTTCCCTTCCTCATGGTTAAAAATTAATCTCCTTTCTTTTTCCAATAATCCTATGGAAAAAAGAGAAAAGTTCCTCTTTTGTTTTCACCCTTTTCTTGAAGCATAACTAATTCCAATTGTTCCCTTCCTCATGGTTAAAAATTAACACATTTTAAAGAATGCATTAACTAGAACAATAGTTTATTTTTCATTAATGAGAAAAATATAAAATATTTACATCAGCTAGTCGATTCTAAACTTCTAATCTATTCTAGACAAGTTAGTAGTAAAAATTCATAAGTAATTATCTAGGGGTGTTACATTGTGTAACACAATTGTACTTGTATGGAGTTCATATATGTCTATATTACTTATTTACTGAAGTTATAGTTTAATATTTTTGGCATTAGTAAATCTGCCTTTAGTGAATTACCTTTTTGTTGGTTAGAGAGGAGGAGAAAATTTTGATTCTTGGATTTGCCAACCATCATCTTTCACAACTATAAGGTGTTCTCCGATCTTAAAATTTAGATGAAACCTATTTAACTCAATTCTTAAGTATAATAATTTAACTCATTTCATTTAGATGTTTCATCTTTCTACTATATGTTATGTGAAAATTATTTCTTACAGTTTTGAAATGCAAATCTTGACCAACATTTTAAAATATTTTTATTATAAAAATAAGTAAATTATAATCATTATCTAATTTCATTTAATTTTTTATTACACTCTTTAAGGTAATTAAATTATAATCCTTAATTAGTTTGGAGTAATTTTATTCCATATTATTTGAATATAGTTTTTCTGTTAATTTTTATTCCATTACTTATCAAAATATATTTTTTTAAAATTTTTTTCTATTCACATAAGTTTTATTGTTAATTATTAATTGATTTCTTTATTTTCCAGAAACATTAAAGACTTTTGATGTTTCGCCAAATAAATTTGAAACGACCCCTTGTTCTATTGGAATAAGAAGTTAAGATTTCATAGTTTTATTCAAATAAAGCCTTATAATATTTTGTAATGAATACCTTTACATGATATTTCTATTAATATGTAAACGTTATTCATGTTTTACACTCATTAATTGGCCAAAAATTTGTTAATATTTAAATTTAATTTGATAATTAAAGTGGGTTTTTTGTTTTTAAATAATATTTAATTTAAATTATTTTCGAATTTTTATATTAAAAAAATTAATCTAGCCTTAACTTATTGTTGTAGAAGGATTAAAATTAAGTTTATACCTATTCTTCAAATTTGATGGTTAATAAGGCCATTTAGTTTTAACCATTTATAAAATATATACCAAATGTATAAATAAACACAAAACTTAAAAAAAAAACTATTATTTTTTTTCTTCTTTAAAAATATGTACTATTCCTAAAGCTACCCACCTGTCCTCATTCGATGTCTTGTTAGACGATTGAATTACAATCTTCAGTTGATTTGAAATACACCCACATCGGGCGATTGTGACCGGCTAGAAACTTGAAGACCGCCCACAGTAGCTGATATGCTTCCTTTCAAGGACTTTCCGCTGATATTTCAAACCTCCAAATTAATTAAATTTCCTATTTCTAGAGGAAGCGTTTCAATGAGATTATTTAGGCTCATATTATTATTTTGGGAAGAATCACGTCGTAGAGATTATTGTTTGCAGGAAGGAGATTAGTAATTCAATGCGCATAACTTAGAGATGTTATTTAGTATGAAGGTTGTGAAGAAGTTGTTCTGCAACCTGACACATTGTAGTGAGACGCCTTCCTTTAGAAGGCGGGTGATGTTCCCCTCAAGCGATTGCCACATGTGTCTTGATTGGATCTAGTTGCGTCTCTCAATGAACTTGTCAACAATTTCATGTTTCTTGAAGCGCAGACTTGGTCACTGAAACGAAATATTTTCATTTTTGCCATTTTTGTCGGTGTTTTTAGTTGGAACCTTGCGGCATGTTCAATGTACAAATCAACAATCTTAAATTATTGTTTTTAATTAAATATTATGGTTTTTATATTGAAATTTTGAATATGTTTTTATTAATAATGTTTTTCTGGCTCATAACATGATTTTTAAGATGACTAACAAGCTTCGTATTGTATTGAATACTAGTTATTTTAAGTATCTAATCTTCATTTTTTTCTTTATATAATATTTTTGAATTATTTAAAAATTTAATTAGTTTTAAAGAAATATTGTAATTATAAATTTTAATATGTAAATTTAATGGAAATTTTTAAATTTTGTCTTTTTAAATGTTGAAATAGGTAAAAATTTAAATATAATTTTTTTGAGTTGAAAATGTTAAATTTAAATTGAATTTATATAAAAGTAAATTTTTTTTTGTATTTTAAAATTATATTTTTATTGATTATAAAAGTTTATATTTATTAATTAGCGTAGTTGTATAAATGCAATGGTTATTAAAGATGAAGACAATGAAAGAGGTGGTACACTAAGGGGATGAAAAGTATGATAAAATTTTACTTCCATTTGCTATGTCACTCTTTCCTACCCTCCCAATTTTATGGCATAAAAATATACTCAAATGTATATTATATTCTTTTTAATTATTTCAAACATTATAAAATTAATAAAAAAATATTATTATTACCTTTATATTCTTATTATCTGTTTTTCACCTTCTTAATTCCATCACATTATTTATTACCTCTCTTTCACCTTCTCAATTCTATCACATTATTGAAAAATGTCTTCGTCATTGAATTAAATAATTAAATAGGATTAATATAAATTAAATAGAATTATAGTATTTTCAAGCTTAAGAAAAATACCAGTTTTGCATTTTGTAGTTTTTCAACATGTTTATTCTGAATACAAATTCTCCATGAGCTAATTACCTAAACTACAATTATTTTTCATTTTGTAGTTTTTCAACATTTTTATTTTCAATACAAACTCTCCTTGAGCATTTAATTTTCCATTTCATAATCATAGCAAATACAATTTTCACCATTTATAATTTACTGAAAAATGGTAAGCCTAATCAAAGTTGGATTCTTTTTTATTCTTTCATTGGATTCTTTTTGTACTCCTAAAATGACATGATTGAATTCATTTAATGAAATAGATTGAATTCATTTAATGAAATAGATAGAATTATTTCCATCATCTTCTATGGGTTTTCTTTTCTACTCCAAAAATGACCATCAAATTCATTTAATGAAATAGTTGTTATTATTTTTCAACCACCTTCTAAAGCTTCTAGGTTTAGCAGAAATTCAATAATGCTTGGCAACATTGAAAGCAATTGGTTGACCTAAATGCAGAAATTCAATAGTGCTTGGCAACATTGAAAGCAATTGGTTGAACTAAAACCCTTGGTGGCTGGGTTTCCTTTTGGAAGTTCTTTGTAGACATTTGAAGTCTATTGCAGAGTTTAGCAGAGGGCGTTTTTCTTATGTTGGTGGTGGATTTAGAATAAAATCTCACGTGTATCCCTTGTTCTAGCCAATGAAGCAGATTGCATTGAGAAAATTTTGTCTTGGTCTCCGACTAATGAGGCAGACTTGAAAGACCAATAAGATTGTGAATTTGATGGGGTATTAGGGTGCATATGAGCTAAATCATGGGAGTCTCTTGCAAAAGGAGAAACCTTTGATGTTCAAGATTGTCCTTGAGCACCCCTTAACTATAATCTTAAGTTGGACAAGAATGTAAAGAATCAAATTCACATAAAAGAGAAAATGCATCTCCTTACTTTAGGATGTGATGAAAATGAGATTTTGGGGGTTGCCCAAATTCTTTAAAAAAAATCTTGATCATTCCCTTCAACCCATTACAAGCATGCAATATAGGATTAAAATCTCACAACCACAAGGTAATACAATACATAGAAATATATAATTAACACAGAACATGAACGCATATTTGTATATTTACGGAACAGTTATAAAATTAAGGCATTTCCGCCTTAAAACAAGCTCTAGCTCGACTACATCTTGCCACTCACAAAATTCCTCACAAAACAGATATTCCTACACCCCTATGGTATTACAATTATATAAGAATTTTAGGAAGGATCAATCCTATCCTCTCCTTATTTCCTCCACAAAAGCTTCATGCATGAAAGCTTTAAATCTGCTTCATCCTTTTTAAATCTATTTTTCTGCTTTAAATCACGCTTTTCTTTTATTCTGATCCTCTGGTTTGCTTTTGTTTGCTTTATTGCTGAGTGCTCCCACATCAGAATCCCGAGGCACAAAAATTTATGACCTCCTGGTCATATGCTTCTGGTCTTCATAATATCATTTTTATCCACTGCATTCTTTCACTAGAACTCTGTGAGCTGCAACCAACCTCTACAGTAACAACATCCTCTGTTACACAATACTTCACCAAGCCCTCCCGCACTCGGTCTTTTGGCATCCTTCCCTAGGTTGCTGCAAATCTTCTCACCTTCCGTTGTTGCCATCTGCACAATAGCAAGACCATAAACTCTCCATCTTTAACACAATTGTACCTCATTCCTCATTCCGCAGAATCTTTTACTGCTCTGATACCACCTGATGAAAATGAGATTTTGGGGGTTGCCCAAAATCCCAAATTATTTAAAAAAAATCTTGATCCTTCCCTTCAACCCATTACAAGCATGCAATATAGGATTAAAATCTCACAACCACAAGGTAATACAATACATAGCAATATATAATTAACAGAGAACATGAACACATATTTGTATATTTACGGAACAGTTACAAAATTAAGGCATTTCAGCCTTAAAACAAGCTCTTGCTCGACTACATCTTGTCACTCACAAAATTCCTCACAAAACAGATATTCCTACACCCGTATGGTATTATAATTATATAAGAATTTTAGGAAGGATCAATCCTATCCTCTCCTGATTTTCTCCACAAAAGCTTCATGCATGAAAGCTTTAAATCTGCTTTATCCTTTTTAAATCTATTTTTCTGCTTTAAATCACGCTTTTCTTTTATTCTGATCCTCTGGTTTGCTTTTGTTTGCTTTATTGCTGAGTGCTCCCACATCAGGATGGAGGTTTGAGTTCAATTTTGGGTGTCATGATGTTCATTATATCTCCTTATCAGAATTACTATTCTCTTTTACAAGCATGTTCGACATGGAAGAAGCAACAAAAGATTCATAGAGTAATAGATGGAAATCATGATGGTGAAGTGGAGGGGCTAAAAATTCAAGAAAATTATTTTAGGGGTGTTTCTTCATTTCCTCCTTTGTAAAAAAGTCAGGCATGGGCTGCAAGAAACATGTCTTCAAATTTTGTATTTCCAAAGAATTCAAGGAGAGTGTATAGTTCTAGGGAAGTAGTAAAACATGAAAGCAACAATAATGAAATTGTCGTGGATGCTTTGAAATTGACACAAGACTAAATCAACGAGTGACAGAAGATGCATAGTTGTGTCAATAAGAGGAAATTAAATTTATGAGGTTTCTCAAAGACTTCACTAATTTGTTTGGGACCTTCATTTGCAGGGTTTGGATGAATTGTTTGGTCCAAAGTTTGTGGTAATGGTTATAATATATTGTTGTTGCAAAATTTGTGGAATTTGATGATTCACCTTTATTATGTGTACAACTATGGTAGGGTATCTATTGCGTGTATGTGAACAAGGGAGTTTATTATCCTTCCTTTCTTCTTGTAATGTGAATCTACAACACATAGGAGGTTGTTTAGAGTATTTATGGTTGCTAACTAGAGTTTTTCCCTATTTTATTGAATTACATCTACAATTCTTCTTAGTTTACTGTGCAATTTTAAGGGAGACCTACAATTTTACGGTAGACTCGCTAGCTCAAGATTTTCTATATAATTATACATGAATTGAATTGGATGTGAGGGTTGAAGTTTTTAGAACATTTTTTGTTTGATTATATGAGAAATTGCTTTCATAAACATTGCTTGAGATAGGAAGTTGTGGTGTATGACATGAGCTATTTTGGCTTACACGTTAGGGGTTGTGGTGGAGAACATGAGTTGTATTTGGCTTATAAGTTGTGGTGTATAACATGAGCTATTTTGGCTTACACAATAGGGGTTGTGGTGGAGAACATGAGTTGTATTTCGCTTATGTGCTACATCAGAGGGGTTTCTATTATGTCAAAATTGTCTGGGACTTGCTCCTAGCTTCATCTCTTTCGAAATATGCCACTTTGGTTGAATTTTATATTGTTAATGTTAAAAACTCGGTGGAATTCACAGATCCTTCTATGGATCTGATTCCTCATTACATCTTAAAATAAACATCGACACAAGAAAACCATCGCATTCAATCAAGGATCCATACCTACATTCACCAACAATCCATTTCCAAATTTTCAAGCTAGTCAATTTCCTAAATGGGCACAAAACAAGACTAAAGCTGCAACTACAATGTTGAAATTGCTAAGCATTCCCTCAATTGACATATTACAACCCAAATCAATAGGATAGTGAAAGAGGAGTTCACTTTAATTTTAACACCATATTATTTCTCTCACTGAATTGTAACATATAACATCTCTCTTCATCTATGCTCTTTCTCCATATATTATTGCCTTATGACGTTCCTTTGCAACATTTAGTGCAATTGCTAATTGTATATTCTACAACTAAATTTTAAATAAAAAAAAGAAAAAATATAAGGGGAAGCGAATACGGCTGATTTGATATTTATGTCTTTCTTGGTGACCGGAAAGTGCATGATGGATTAAAAGGATTGTTGGTCCATGGTAATGTTCACCATCACATTATGAAAGGCCAAGGGGGCGTGGGTTTAATCAAGCGAAAATGTCGGCAAAACCAGGATGGAATGATCCTTTAACCAGTCACAAAAGTCCAGGTATATTGATTTTATGTGCGGTGACTTGATCTGAACTTCTCCTATAAGAAGCAACCTTGCTGGGCCATACCCTACAATGTTTATCGCACAGATACTTTCCATGATACTCTATGTGCAGGAAGATTGCTGGGCCATACCCTACAATGTTTATTGTACAGATACTTTCCATTATACTTTATTTTGAGGAAAATTTTAAGAAACTCCTTAAAATTATATACATAATAAATAGATGAATCTAAATTGTACAAGATAATTTTCCAATTATATAATATGTATATATTATTTTTTGGTTTAAATTTTATTGAATTATTATTTTTATTAAATTTTGGCTATTTTTCCACTAAACTATAAAATATCGTAAAGCGGTAACAAGATAGTGTTAATTTTCAATATAGTGTTTTCGTGGTTACTTACGTGATGTGATGTTGAAAGTGGTGAAGACCTTCACAAATTGTATTTTGGTATTGGGTGAGATAAGTGAAACATTTTGGAAAGGTTCAAAGTACCATTAATTTATGTGACATTATTTTTTTACAAATTGTATTTTGGTATTGGGTGAGATAAGTGAAACATTTTGGAAAGGTTCAAAGGACCATTAATTTATGTGACATTATTTTTTTACTCACTTGTTTCGAGCTTTTGGCTTGCTAATTTTTATTAACATTTTCTCCACTTTGCTAGTTGTAGTGAGATTGGTTTGGAGTCATTTGGGAGATAGTTAGGTTGTTTAAGATTTTTTGTGATATTTCTCAAACCCTTATAGTAACTAGTACTAAAAATTAGTGTAGTTCAAACTCCTCCACCAAATAATTACGATAATTAAATAAAATTTTAAAACATCATTATAAAAAAAATCCATATAAAGGTAATAACTAATAAATATATTAAATATTTATTATTGCTTTTTAAATAATAATAAATAAATAAATAGAAACATTTATTATTTTTTGTTTATTATTTTTTAATATTTACAACAATAAATATAAAATGCTATATAAGTTATATAATTTTTACATTAACACATAAATTAAAATAAATATGAAATTATTATAATTTTCTAATAATTAATTATTAATTATATAACATACTACTGATATTTATATGTTTTTTTTATATTCTATTTTATATTCAGTTAGAATATGGTTAGAATGCCAAATAATATTTAGAGTTATATAAAAATACCATAATAATAATATTTAGTGTATTTGAGTTAAAATTTAAAAATGGTAAATATAAACATAATATCTTACTTTAATTTTTTCTTATCATAATGAAATAGTTTTATTGTAGTGCTACACTCATTATTATTTAAGAATTATATGCTTATATGAATTTGATTCATTTGCAAATGTTAGGAAAGTATAAATAGATATAAATATTTTTGTGAAATCTGTAAAGTTTTAAACTTTT
>APFE030641599.1:0-20523 GCA_000404065.3 Pinus taeda | reverse complement strand
ATAGTCAATCTACCTTTACAAATAGAAGGAAGGGAATAATATCATCCACTTCATCTCCACTGGTAAATCATCTATATAAATGCTTATATGTTTTTATTCCATGCACAAAATTACTATATATGATATTTTTTTGTAAGAAAAGTTTAATAATTATTATTTTTATCTATATATGTTTCTTAATTATATTTTTTAATTCTATACACAAACTTCTACCAAAAAACTATCAAATGTAAGCAATAGAATGTTTCTAAGCAATAAGGAAAACTAATATCCCCAACCTATTGTGCTAAACCTTTTAAGATCTAGGATTTATTTCTTAAACATGAATAAGATTTTAATGAAACATATAAAAGTGTTACACTCAAGAAAAACACAAAGGTAGATGTAAAATCAAAGGGATTTAGAGATTATTATTTCTGAAAGTGATTTCAAACCTTTAAAGCTACATGAAAATGAGTTAGTTTGAATGTCAACTTGTAGAAACTAACTATTTTGTAACCATTTTAAAATTGTATGGTAAGTGTAAGGGAGACATTATAAGTTAGTATATTTTATATCTACATTGGAATATATCTCCACCACCTTTAGTGCCATTATTGATAGCTAATTGAATTAACAAGGTCAAATTTCTACAATTATGAGAATAGTCATCCTTTCATGATACATGGTGGATATATCCCATTGAATGTCTAGAAGTGTCCATATTTAAGGAATTTGTGACCTCCCACAACAATCTTCATTGGACTATTCTTTTATTGATCAGTGAACAATTTTGACAACTTTGATGGTGAATGCAGTGACGTCTACAACTAACTCTATCTTATAATGAGGGTATTTTAGGTTTATAAAATCCTCTCTCTCTTTTATTTAGAGGCTTAAGTTATTTAGTAGATGAAACAATTTGTCAATCTAGACATATAAAAATATAAAAATATGGTAGACCCTCTACTCTTTATATAGAGGTTTATTGATAGTCTCTATTGTGACAATAAGAAAAATCTATAATAGTTTATATAGGTAAAAAATAAATTAAATAGAAAAATTTTAATAATCATACTCATATTTTTATACCATATAGTTTCTTCATTTCAAAATTTAAAGAACATGGATGTGGGTGAACGCTTACCACATTAAGATGGAGATAGTCAAATAATTGTGTTCAATGTCAAATCAATAGGGAAGAACTAGAAAATGAATTCTCTATAGAAATGGTTGTTTAAATAGTGATTCAATGCCTTTCATGTAAATTAATAATTCTTATAAACCCATGATTCCAAATTCTACTAAGTGCCAAATACATTTTACTTAAAAAAAAATCCAACAATTTTGGGTTAAGAGAAAAATATGATAGATTGAAAATAAATTCCATGAGGAGAAACAAATCCAAATAATTGGTATTCCCATAAAAATAGGGCCAATGGGAGAACATAGTTAGAATTAAAAAAAATAACATATTCAAACAATTTTGGGTTAATAGAAAAATATAAGAAATTGAAAATAAATTCATTGTGGAGAACAAAATCCAAATAATTGGTATTCCCATAAAAATAGGGTGAAATATATCTTGATACTTGCTATTCCTATAAAAATAGGGTGAATGAGACAATGTAGTTTGAATTTTTCAACGCCAAATAATTTTTTAAACTCTACCCATCAAATATCCATGGGATAATGGTTTACAACTAATTGTTTTTAATAAATATTGGGCGATGCATATTCAACCCCCTATTTGTAAAAAATTCACCCAGCCAAAATAAATAACCCCATAATTTTTCCCATAGGTGACATTTTGCCCCTAAATTTTTTTATGTTCATGTTTGGCTCAAGATAAATAATTCTTTTGACCATATGATATTTTGGATCTTTCGTTATCATTGTATTATATGCAGTTTGTGATCTCTTATATGAACCATTATTATAAGATTGAGTAATAGGTATAAAATATTATTTTCGTGATACGTTTTTAAGGTAATAGTAACTATGTGTATTAGTTTATAATTTTAAAGTTTTGAGTGGACACTTCACTTTTTGTAAATGATGAATAAAGATAAATGAATGTTGGGTGGAGTGTGTATTAGCTATATTTACCGTGTGTGATGGGTAGATTGTTCGCTTGAAATGTTGGACATTTCAAGATAATACATAATTTAATATAGAAAATTGTCAATCATATGAATAAATGTGAAATTATACATTCAAGAATCATATTTTTTTGTTTATATTCTAATAAATTATTTATATTTTTTTTTGTGTGAGCGACTGTGAGATTTAAACCACTTTTTAGGGCTAGGACCCATTCCTCTTCCCATAACATCATGACACACCTAGAAGTAGTAAATAACAAAAATACAAGGCTTCTAATGAAAAACTTGAACAAGGACTCAACCTCACCCATCCTAGCCATGAAAAGCATTTTGACAAACACTTGAAGAACATGTAATGTATAGGTCGTAAATAAACATCTGAGCCTAAGGGTCTCATACTTATGTGAGATTCATCAAGAAAGTTTGATGCTATCTCACAATGGTTGTGTTATCATCTATTAGGTCATACATTCATTAACATTTCACTTAGTAACCAAAACATGACGAGAGCCATAACAAATTATGTCATAAAACCTTTCTTATAACTAGCATATAACTATAATCATAATAACGATAGAAAAACCATCAAATACATATAATAGCAAGTATATTTTTCCATGAAATACAAGAGGAAAAAGATCTCTTATTAACATATTCAAAGGAAATAAAGTCAATGACTTCCGCATACCACACAACCATAGATTGGGCTGAACCAAATAATTCTTTCGGCCAATCCCCCTCATGCCATATTCCAAGCATCAAAGTGGGATTGACAACAATAGAAGCGAGGGCTTCTCAGACTTGACCGTGTATCCTGCCATTACCAGTCAAGGATTCCTAGGGTTGAAACCCTCATCTATATAACAATGATTTTAACATCTATCCTCCCATTACCAGTCAAGTGATTCCTAATCCCAAACAAAGATACCTACACTATAGGCTTTATCGCAATCCCTCCATATACCAGTCAAGGGATCACTAGGACATAAAAAAGCATGTATGCCTCTAGACCTCCCCACCTAAACTATGAGGAATTTTCCCATATCCACCCTCACCCTTTACCATGTATCCCACCATTACTGGTCATGGGATTACTAGGTCTTTGGGAATTTTCCTGAGACCGCCTGACTCAAGTTTGAAACCATCCGACAATCCAACTCAACTAAGTAAAAGAACCCCGTCACATCATGTCTATCTAGAAATGGGAAGGTAAGGGTAAAATCACTTTCACACCATGCATGCCATACCTAGCAAGGAAATGATACATGCAACTGGATACCCATAAGTAATCATGTTGTAGCGGCTTGATCTAACTCTTCCTTACATTATCTTTGCTTCCCTTTTCTTTCTTGTGCTTCCTTTGCCTTCCTTTCTCTAATGCTAGAGTTCTCCAAGAATTATTGAAGTGTGCGAGAGTATGATATAGTGGAGAGAGATGCAAACCTAAACTGGAAAAAGGTTGTGAACTGATCCTCAAAAGCCTTTTTGTTAACGAGGACACCATTTTCTTCAATTTCCATTATTTTCCTTCATTTTCCTCCTCACATGCAACCTATGAAATTTCACGTTCCTTCTCTCCTAATATCCTTTATTTTCATAATTAAAATTCCAATTAATTCCTCTTGCCTTTCCAAATCCTTTTTCATTTTCTTTACCAATTTCACCTTAGCTATAATGAACCAAATGAACACCTGTTAGGATTTTTTTCCCAACATTCAGCTTGGAATATGTGTCCCATGACCTTGCTATTATTTTTCCTTTGTTAATTTATTACATGAAATTTTAACATGGGGCTCTTACAAACCCCTCCCCTTTAGGGGAACACCCTCCTCAGTGCTCAATGACACATTCAACCAACAAAACCACTGAAAACCAAAATATGCTACGTATGGAGCTTTATAACTTATATCAATGCAATATTTATAATGATCAACCTACTGAAAAAAAAAAAAAAATCATTAAAATCATAATACCATGAAAACCATATCACTTATTGGAGTTTTATAACACATATCACTGTGATATTTAGATCCATATACATATATGCATATACCAAAACTGATTTGCGTCAACCTGCAAACAATGAAGGATACATAGCCCACATCTAATTAGCCATATCACACATAGCTTCATCACGCCCAAACTAGTTCCACTGCACTTTAACCTACTTGATTTCGCAGTTATGGAGCATGTGCATCCTTCTCTGCAAATTGCACTGAGGTTTCAGCTAGAATTTTTCTTCTTGATCTAGCTGCAATAAAGATGAGTAAATAACATTATCAACACCCTTTACATATATTTTAAGCAATAAAGCATTGAAAACATCATTGAATTTTAATATCAGAGGCAGTGCAAGTCTATAGTCCATGGATCCAATCCTCTCAAGGATCTTGAAAGGCCTGCAATACCGAGGTGCCATTTTTCACATGATGCAATCCTCATGGAGATATCCTTGGGCTTGATGTGTAAATACACATGTTCCCCAAACTGAATCTCCTTAAATAAACTATGTTGATATGCATAACCCTTATGTTTATTCTATGTTTCCTTTATATTCTTCTTGATAATGTGCATTTCCTATTCCATCTCTGCCAACAGTCTAGTCCTATCAACACCCTATTCACTGGATCACTCCAACTGATGGGAGTATTATAACTATGCCCATAAAGTACCTCAAATGGACTCATCATTTGTGACTCTTGATACCCATTGTTGTAAGAAAACTTAACCAATGGTAGATACTCTTCCCAGTTCTGTTGTTGATGCATAACATACATTCTCAACCTGTCCTCCAAATCCTATTGAAATTCTCTATCTATCCATCTTTCTACAAATGATAAGTTGTGTTGAAGACCAAATCTATACCTAATCATGTAAATAAATCTTTCCAGAATCTCGAAGTGAACTGAAGATCCATGTATAACACAATATTCATCAGAAGACCATACAATATCACTATATCTTTGATGAAGACCTATGCTTCATCACTAGCTCAATAGGTAGACTTCACCAGAATGAAATGTGCTAGATTTTTCAACTTTCCCACCATAATCATGTTGTCTAGATTTCCTTGGAAAACCTATAATGAAATACATGTAAATGACCTCCCATTTCCACTCTGAAATGAAAATTAGTTGTAGTAGACCACTTGGATGCTTACACTCTACTTTTACATATTGAAAATCGAAACATTTAACCACAACTCTGCAACTTCCTTCTTCAGATTCGACCAAAGTAGAAATTCTTCACTTTTGTCAATGCCTTGTGATATCCTTGGTGACCTCAATACGACTTAGCATGAAGTTCCTTTAACATAAGCTTCTTGACCTCACTGTTGTTTGACATAAACATCCTGCCCTAAATTTATTCAAACCATTTGCTGTGAGATGATAGTCCACATTCATATCATGTGTACCCTACTATAACCTATGCCTAATCTTCTTATACACATAATCCTACTTTCCTACTTGTAATATATGATCTTGTAAATAATCCCATATGACCTCATAGTTGCAATGTAGTTTACCTGTAATCTTCTGCTAAGAGCATCTGAAACAGTATTATCCTTTCCATTAATGTACCTAATATCGAAGTCCAATTCATCGATTCTGGCCAACCACCTAGTTTTCTTAGAATTTAGATTCGCTTGGTCAAATAGGCATTTCAATCCACTTCGGTCACTCATCAATACAAACCTCCTGCCAAGAAGATAATGTCTCCACATCTTCAATACATGGATGAACATTACCAACTCAACATAATGCGTCACATAATTTTTCTTGTGCTCATTCAGTTTCCTTGATTCATAACATACCACTTATCCCTCCAGCATCAAGACTGAACCATGTCCTCTCTTGAGTAAATCTATACATACCATGAACTCTTTATCCGGATCTGCAATCTTGATAACTGGAGCATTGGTAAGAAACTACTTCAATTTCTCAAAACTTGTTGCACATTCCTCTATCCATCTAAATTTCATTCCTTTCCTCTGCAATCATGTAATAGGAGAGGAAATTTGTGAGGAGTTCTTGATGGACCTCCTATAATAAACTACTAACCCCATGAATGATCTGACCTCATCCTTATTCCTAAGATTTTCCCATTCCATAATATCTTTTTTCTTTTCCAGATCCAATGTTATGCCTTGGAAACTACATGTCCCAAATAATGTACCTATGTCTAAAAGAAACTGTGTTTTCTAAGATTGACATGAAATGGATGTTCTCTTAGCAATCTCAATACCGCTGCTAAGTTTTTAGCATTCTCTTATTCACTCTTGGAATATATCAATATGTCATCAACGAATACAATAACAAACTTTTCCAGATAAGGACACTCCACATTATTCATCAAGCACATAAAAGTAGCTTGAACATTTGTCAAACCAATCGGAACTACAACTAACTCATAATGCCCATACCTAGTATGGAAATTAGTCTTGTATATCTCATCTTCTTTAATGTCTACCCGATGGCATCCAGATCTCAAGTCAATCTTTCAGAACACCACTTCTTCCTTCAACTAGTTAATAAGTCATCAATCATCAGAAATGTATACATGTTCTTGATCTTCACGTTGTTCAACTTCCTGTAATCAATGTATATTCTAAGATTACAATCCTCCCTCTTCAAAAACAATATCGGTTCACTCCAGTGGGATACACTTGGCCTAATATATCCTTTGTTAAGCATTTCCTTCAACATCAAATTCAATTCCACTAATGTTGGAGTGCTCATCCTATAAGGTGCCTTTGATGTTGGTGTTGCTCATCGTACCAAGTCAATAGAAAATTCCACATTCTTGTGAGGCGAAAACTCTAAATCTCTGTGGGAAATACATCCTGAAACTGCTATAAATTTGGGTACCTCTTCAAAACTTTTGCATCCTAAACATCCTTACCTTTATCACTGAAAATATGCACTGCAAGTAATACACACCCTTTTCTAGAACTACACTTTTCCTACATAGTTATGACCATTATACCTGATGTAGCGTCATCTTACCTTCAAATATTCTTTGTTCTTCGTTATCACCCAAGCACTCAATATCCTTTTCATAACAATCTAATTTGGTTCTATGAAGATACAACCAATCCATACCTAACAACATACTATAAGATCTGATTGGAAGTACATTCAGATGAACTAACATAAGCATACAATTCAACTCAAATGCACAAGATCTTGCCCAATGATGAACTCTCTTCTTTGTACCTATAGCCAACTACACTAACCAATATTATTTATGTACTTATTTATTCAAATCAAAATTATCCACCAGGTCAGGATTAACATACGTATAATTAGATTGATGGTCAATCAAAATAGAAACAACTTGATCACAAAGCTTACTTTCCTTCTCGATAATATATTCCTAGTCATTCTTCTGCATGTTATCCAATACCACATAGATCCTAGGAATTCTTCTTCCAACATCCCCAACTTTATCTACATCCTGTGCATTGCAGATATGAGTTTTTCCACCCTGATATGATGGGAAATCCTTCTTGAGATCCTCCTTTCCACATATACAGAAATGTAACTATCCTTTACCCTCACCTTCATTCAACTTCCCTCCAGGTTGTGACCCATCTCCCTATCCAACTACATTAAACTTCTTGTAAGGAACAATATTATATTTTTCACCTACATCCTGACGTCTTCTTCACTTCAATGGCCACTTTCCCTTAGATTTGTCTTTCCTTTTCTAACCATGTTGAGGCTATGTCTTACGCTTCAATTGCTCGTAATAGTGGTTTAAATTTCTTATGGATTCCTCCAATGATCTAGGTTCATGAAACATGATCATGTCTGTGAATGCTACCAGTAACCACCTGATGAATATATGAATCTTCGATTTATCCTCCTTAAGATAAGGAAAATACCACAACAACTCCAATAATATGCTAGGATACTTATCATGCATAGATCCCATCTTCAATTCATAGAAATCCTTTACCCTGTCATCACAGTATCTCTTGAATACATATTTCTTCCTGAAAAATATTTCAAACTCCCTCCAAGTCAACTCCTCATTCTAAATGCCTCTCAGAGTCTTCCCACAAAATGTTTGCTTTACATTTAAGGTTGAACGTAGTTATCATGGCCTTCACATTCTCTGAATAGTCATCCAAATGGAAGAACTCATTCATCCTAAGAAACCATACTTCTGTATCCTATGACTTCTCTATTTCTCCATCAAATATAGGCTTCTTTTCTTTCTCTAATTCTCTGGAAAATATCCCCTATCACTCCTTCTATAACAATGATATTGATGATGACCATGATATCTATCTGAAGCATAGCTAGAATTAAGCCCATGTTCACTACTTCTTCTAATAGATGTTTCCAAGAATCTTCCATCCCTGACATTATCATCCCTACCTAACTTGTACCCATCATGAGATCTTCTACCACAGGCTCCATTAGTCCTATCCTCCTATCCAATAATAATCCTAAGTGGTCCTTGTCTCTAAAAGTATTCCAAACTATGAAGGATAACTAAATTAACCTCTTCTTGTTTCTCTTATACCATGGCAAGTCTCTCTTATGACTGAATGATACTTTCATTATCTGCTTTGCAACTCCTTATTTTTTCCTTCAAACTTCTCAAAGTGTCTGCTATGTGAGGGGAGTACTCATCACGATGTTTCTCATCTGATATATAGGGAGAATCTCGTGAACTGTAGTCTATCATATTGCTATTCATGTTTGATCTTCCTCCTTCAAATATATCATGTTATCTAAATCAAAATATAAACATAATAAAGATACCTCAGTATAGTTCAGAGGAGGATATCTCATTTGCAAGATTAATTAGTAAAATACATGTATAATCATAATCAAAACATTATATGGAAATCGTCTCAATCATCATCCCATTTACCATGCATGATGCCACAACTATAACACCAACTAGATAGAATGCATGCATAACAACATATAGACACTATCATGCATTAAAAAAAAACGAATCCCAACAAAAATTTCTTCAAATTCTACATTACAATACAACTATAATAATTACCATCACCATGCATACACATCAAGAACATATACAACATATATGCATGCATGACAACCACATTCTACCCATCTAGTCCAAGGGGTAAACCATGCTCTGATATCAATCTATAAGATGTTCCTCCCACACTTACCCAAGCTTACCATTTCATTAGGGAAAATATCTGACAAGGAGTTACTATGATATGATTCGACCTTGTATATCACCTTAAGGAAGTGGAAACAATGAACAAACACTTTACAAACCTCCCTCAGATAGTACGGGACCCCTAGCATCTAACCAACAACTCTATGTTCCCTACCCTTGAGTTAACTTAGCCTTTCACTGAAATAAACCCATATTCACTCCCATGACAATGCTTCCATGCTAGCAACCGCGGTCTTTTTCAACCAGTTCTATGTCAGTGACCGCGAGATGTAAGCCATGTTTTCAAGGCTAGGAAATAGGCCTCTACCCAAAACTTCATGAAATAATCAGAAGTGATAAATAATAAGAATATAATTCCCCTAATAGAAAACTTGAACAAGGAGTCAACTTGGCCCATCCTAGCCATGACAAAGATTTGGTGAAGAACATCAAGAACATGTAATGTACATGCCATAAATACACATATAAGCATAAGGGCCTCATACTTATATGATATTCTTCAAGAAGGTCTAATGCCCTCTCCCAATAATTCAATTATCATCTATTTCATACATTCATTATCATTTCATTTACTAACCAAAACATGATGAGATTCATAATCAGAGTCTGTCATAAAACCATGCTTATAATCAACATATAACTAGAATAATAAAAATGATAGAACAACCATCAAAGCCACATAATAGCAAGTACATTTACCCATGAAATATAAGAGAAAAATGAGTGCTTATTAACAGATGCAAAAGCCAACCAAGTTAGAGAATTCCACATACCACCCGACCATAGATTGGGATGAACCAAATATTTCTTTCATCCAATCACCCCTATGCCATATTTTGAGCATGAATTTGGGACTCACAACCAAACCAACTAGGGCTTCTTAGACTTTACCGTGTATCCCTCCATTACTGATCAAGTGATTTCTAGGCTTGAAACCATCGTCTATATAAACAAGCTTTACCTTGTTTCCTACAATTACCAGTAAAGAGATTACTAGGTCCAAATAAGGAAACATACACTACAAGATTTACCATGATCCTGCCATATACCAATCAAGGGATGACTATGCCATAAAGAATAATGGATGGCTCTAGGCCTCTCCACCTAAACTATGAATAATTTTTCCAACTCCACCCTCAAGCTTTATAGTGTATCCCACCATTAAGGGTCAAGGGATTCCTACTCCTTTGAGAATTTTCCTGAGGCCACCCAAATTAATTTTGAAACCATCCGACAATCCAACTCAACCAAGTAAAATAACCCCATAACACCATGGCTATCCATAAATGGCAAGGCAAGGGTGAGACCACTATCACACCTACAAAAATGCATGCCAATAAAAATAAGATAACCAAATACACACATGCATGTACTATGCATACTAGAACTAACAAGGAAATCATACATGCAAATCAATACTTGCAATTAATCTGCTGCAGCCACATCATCCAACTCTTCCTTGCTTGTCCTTCACTTCCCTTTGCCTTGTTTTCCTTCCTTTTCCTTCCTTTCTCCAATACTAAAGTGATCCAGGAACACTCTAAGTGTGAAAGAGTATGAGGGAGTAGAGAGAATAGAGTTAAAGATCCAAAACTAAACTGACAAAAGGTTCTAAATTGATCATCATAAGACTTTTTATTAATGAGGCCACTATTTTATTCAATTTCCATTATTTTCCTTCATTTTCCTCCTCACATGCAACCTGTGACCTTTCACCTTTCATTTCTCCTAATTTGGATTATTTTCATAAATAAAATGCCAATTAAAGCCTATTTCATTTCCATAGACTTTTCCATTGCCTTTTCCAATTTCCCCTTAACCGTAATAAAATAAATGAACACCAGCTAGGATGTTTTTCACAACATTCAACCTGGAATATGTGTCCCATGACCTTGGTATTATTTTCCATTTATTACTTTATTACATGAAATTTTAACTCGGGGTTGATACAAGACCAATGCTTCAACAGTGAGTCCATTACAACTAAAATGTCATAGAATCCTAAGGGAAACATGTTCAAAGGAATTCTTATCAGTTAGCTAGCTAGCGTAGTGGAGTAACTTGTTAGCTTTGCTAATACCTTTCTTTTTTCCTCATTAGCCAGTTTTATTAAATAAGGGTCCTTGAACTCGTTGGTTTGTAAATGGCATAACTCCACTATCTTAGGATCGACAAAGCTTGAATTGGCTCTAGGATCTACCAAAATAGACACAGGGTGGTTAGGACTTTTACCTTCACATTTTGTCATCATTGGGCATTATTCCACTTGATGATTCTCAAAAGCAACATTAATGTTTGGTACACTTCTCGCCACATCACCCACTATAGATGCTTCCTGAATCTTTGTACCTCGTTCAGTTCTTGCTTGAGGAGGATAATATTTATAGTAATGGGGTTCTCCACAACCCCAAAATTGTAATGGAGGTATTTCTAGTCGACTAGGTTATGGTTTACCTAATATTCCAATTTGTTTAGGTTCATTTTCCAATCATATTTTTTGTTGTTTCTTCCGAGAATGTCTATTTTCTTGATTTCTCTGTGAATTTTTAACACCATGAACTTTTGCGTTTTTACTATTTGGGAAGTTTTTGTGCCCTTTCTTATTATAAAAAATCTTATTACCTTCTCCCTTTTTCCTCCTCCGTTGATAGCATATCCGTGCTTTTTGGATACCTTCGTCCATAGTTCTAGGATTGTTAAATTCTAGAAGTTCGTTCATAATTGCAGGTCACAAGCTCACAAAATGTTGTGCCTTAGATTTCTCATCAAGTATGTAGGGAACATACCTTAATAAGGACATAACATAGGCACACATGTGTCTATAAAGAGTTTCCCCACATTGATACCATGGAATTCTTTCACTTTATCATCATAGAATCATTCATTCAAGTATTTATCCTTCAAATATTTCTAGAAAATTTCCCAAGTTACTCCATGTTCCTCAACTCCAGGAACAACTATGACCTCTTCCCACCACAAGGTGGCCTTTCCCTGAAGCTAGAAAGTTTATAATTGCACAATTAGATTATCATTATACTCATAAATTTTAAAATATTTATTCATATTTATTAACCATGATTTTGTTGCTTCGTCTCACTCACCGTTAAACATCAAAGGTTTAATTTTCTTGAATTGACCTCTTAGTTCTATTTTACTCCTTTTATTCTATTATCTGATACATTTCTATATTCTTCTTCATTATAATCTTTGCCTTCGTCTTATATTTGAGTATGGATCCTCTGAGGAACATTGTGTTCTCCTTGTTCAAAGACATGCACTCTATTTCCATTATCATGACTTGGATTTGTGTTTTTATGGTTCTACCTCTTCGTAAGATTTTTTTCATAATTTGTTCTTGATCACACATCAATCTCTCATTATCCTTCCATAGTGTTTCCATTCCTTGTTTAAGTTGTTGCACTATTTCAATCAACATAACAATAGTATTTCAAGATTTTTCCCCAACTAAATCCACACTTCAGGATTTGATTCAAAACATGGCGTAGGTCCAGATCCTACAGGTGGTCTCATAGGCAGTGTACTCCCTGATCCACTTCCTCTCCTCATCATGCTTTTCTGTGAAACAACATAGTTTTTTTTTTTTTTGTTTCCTTCAACATACCAAATTGAACAGGCCAAAGTGCACTAACCGTGGCTCTAATACCACCTGTAACATCCACTCATACACCAAAAAAAATATAATCTATTTAATAACCTATCACCCTTAGTAAGAATTTAATTTATCCTTATTGTACATTTATGCTCTTATATGAACCTTGGAATACATTTTTCTATGAAACTATAAACTAATTGTTTACCATGCCAAAGTCTAGGTTAAGGTTCATTGTAAGTTGTGTTTGTTTTATTACTATCGACTACACTTTGATTAGGTCTCACATAGAAACTTATGCAATGTTAATTATTTATCAGTATTTCCCTGAGGCATTTATTATATGGTTTGTATGAGAACACCTTTCTTTTTATTCACTCTCTCTGCTCTACATTGTGCTTAATTTTATAAATGATCCCTTGACAAATGTACTAGGGGTTGATGATACATAATTATTCAGATCTTGGAGTGAAAATATTATTTTATGTTTTTGGCATAGTTTTATTCATGATTATGGGACCTACAACTTTGGTTCTCTCAATAGTTATAACCTAGTTCTCATGGAAGATTCACTACATCCCACTTGTCATAGGATGGGAGAGACGGGTGGTGTGATTTGACGTAGAAAGTGCCTTGATGGCCACCATTGATCCTTAGGGTTTCAAATTAGATGACTTAGATGCAAACATGGCAATTAAGGGGTAACTAACCCCCGCCCATCCACTGCATTCATGGCTCAATTACAATTTTGAATCAGGTGAGCAAGTGTTTTTTATCTGTAACCAAACAATAATAGGGCTTGGTTGGCAATTTTGATAAGGTTGACTTCTTACTGGTATCCTTCCAATGGTCTTCCTGTTCCATGTAGTAAATTTTCTTGAGAAAAGTTATTAATTTGAAGTCTTAAATCTCTTTTCTTCTGTTCATACTTCTGGCTACTATCGATTTGTATTTCTAGATGTGGGATAGCACCGAGATGTTGTACTAAAACTTGGGAGATGTGTTTCCTTGCACAATTCTTGAGGTAATCAGTTCATCCATATGATTTAAACCCTAGTTGTTTACAGTAGCCTCACCCCTTCTTAGCGACAAAATTTTCTCTTTATAGTTTTGCTTCAACACTGATACTTCCAAAGGTAAAGAAATTTAGTAATGGTCCATTTATTTGTAGTGTTTCCTTTTCTTTGCTTCGGCCTCATACCTTTAAAAATAATTTTTTGTATTACTCTTTTTTTGTAGGTTAGGGTTTACTACTCATGTTAATTTATAAAATTTGTTCACTTCTTTGAGCTTTGGACTTTGGTGACTCATCCTTTTCTTCTTACATAGGTTTCTTTCATGCCAGGTTTGTTGGAATATTCTATTGGTCATAGTTTTCCTTTAATACGTCCAAATTATCGAATACTTCAAGGTTGCAAGCATTGTTAGATTTTGGGATGATAATATTTGTATTTGAAAGGATCGTGACTAACCTACTGCCCTTGAAAGCTAAATCTTGTTGATTTAAGATTTTTCATTCTTTTGCAGTAGTATTTTCCCATAAGAGAGTTGAGTTAAGGCCCTAATGGTAGTTCTTAATTGATAGAGAATATTGTTTGTTGTAGTTTGTTGAGATTAAACATATATGGGTTTCCATTCAATAAATTTTTGAAATATTATTACAGTGTGGTTCTATATGTTACCGTTATGAACCACAGACAAAAAGTAATGTTACATTGATTTCCAATCTTTCTCTGTGCTTCATTTTGGTTACCGAAGGTTCAAGTTAACACTGCTTTTATAATTATTTCACTGTGCATTTATTCTTATACTCCATTTTAGGAAATATTTACCAGCTAGTGTTTTCTTGTAGCTATTCCTATTCAATGGGATTCAACAGTCATTGTAGTGTGAAGCCATGAGTATTCATTGTATTAAGCTTTTGTTTAACATTTATTACAATTTTGTAGACCAATATTACTCCTAAATCAACATATGAAGGATTGTTTATTACTATTGTTCTTCTTGTTTTTCTTACATACTACCTATCTAGTTTACCATAACAAAATTGTTTAAGCAGTGGTTGCATAGTTATTTCTTATATTCTTGTGTTTTTTTTTAATGTATAGAATTTTGTTATTCTCTATGTTTAATTAATTATTATCTATTTTAGTAGGTAGGGAAGACCCGAATACCTTTTGGGACCTACCACTCATCCTATTGTAACAATCGAGTATACATATTGTCGAAATATGGATTATTTTGTTTACGGGTTTTTTCTTGTTAACGGGAACTCACCAATTTCATTTCCAGACTATTATAATATTTTATGTTTGCAATTAAAATATTTCTTCAAGTGGAAACATGTTAGAACAGTTGTTCTTTTGAAAATGTTTTTTTTCAAACATTGTCAAACTCTGCAGAAATTCCTTCATAGAAAAATATAGAAATCATAATTTAAGTTAGGGCACTTGTCCTTCCTAGTTCAAGAAGCCAGAATAATTATAGAAGAATAGAACACTCTTCCTAACCAGTGAGATAGGGGACAAACACCAGTTCTCCCCCAAACCTTTCACTTCCTGAACATTAGAGTCAAGGATCTTTCAAATTCCTCTTAGATTGTACTCAGTATAGCCTAGATTTTGTAGACAATGCCAGGATTCCACTGGCCAAGCTAGTCAGGAGTACCCTATCTTGAAGCATCCAGCTTCTCTAAATATTGTCATGTTAGATATTTCAAATTTATTTTTTACTCCACCTTCCATCACAGTTGTCTCAGATATTTTCTCTTCTTTTTCTCTCCTTTTCTCGAAATCTTCTCTCTTGTTTTCCCAACTCAGAGGAAGAGAAGAATTAGTAACTATCTGATCCAAGTTGACTCAACTCCTATATTTAACCAAGATCTTTTACTTTCTTGATTTTTTTAGAATTGCATTTAAAAAATAATAAAGGAACATATATTGTTAAGGGAATAAGTCCCCTAGGGCTTTGGGTCAGAACCCCAACAGAGCAAGAGTAATCTACAACAAGAAACATGCATACAACTCAGGAAACATGCTTAAATAATCAAACTATGCAAGGATGAATATACCCGGATGTCCTTCATTTGGGTAGTTCTAGCCAGGTTTCAAACCCTCTGCAACTCTTGATGATCTTGAAATTTGCAAATCTACCAATTTGAATACACATAGCAGCATATAGATAAAACATCTTAATGAAATCAACTTTATATCATATGAGAAAATGGTTAGTTATACATCAAAATAATCATTCATACGTGAACCATAACAATAACATTTGATGCATAAACAAAGTTGCTCTCAGGAACAAGAAAATGTTTCTTTTTATTGTAGAAAACACTAATAAACATGGAAAGAGTTCACCTAAGTCTTCCTCTTCCAGATCGAAGAAGAACCATCCTCTAGGTCTGTCTAGTCCCAGTCTTCAACAGCGTCATTCCATAACCAATACCATGATATCTAAAGTAAGTGGGAGAATATCAGCACTCAAGGAAACAAGGGTTTCCTAAACTTGGGGAAGTGCTTGAAGCACAGGGATACTTTAGACTTCATCAGGGGATAATCTCAGTATAGTAATTCTATCTCTTCTCTCTACTCCTTAAGGCCTTCCCATAAAATTCTTTTTATACTTCTCCCAAATTAGTTTTTTAGTTGGGAAACAATTGGGAACAGTTGGGCCACAGGCACTAGGAGGTTATCAACAGGTAAAACCTATGAACTCCACCCATAGTTAAGGAATTTTTTTTTTTTTAGTTTTTTAACACATATACGCAGGTTCGGTATTGACTAACCCACGTGTACACACTTTTATCATAGGGAAAAGTACTGTACAGGGAGTAAAACACTATTTTTTAAATATTTGGTCTAAGTCTAGAAGGAGGGGTTGCCCTAGGCCATAAACTGAGAATCACAAATGCCAAGGGTGACATTTGGAGCTATAACAGATGCCCCCTGATGTATGAGGTCAGAAAGGGTACATGATGGCCTAAATGTAATAAGTATATGGAAAGAATACCTGTCGAAAACTAAGAAGGACTTCACCAGATTTTAGCCTGCCAAGCCATAAAAAAAGAAGATCAGAAAGAAATAATTGTTTGAGGCAGGCATACCCATGCTTAGAGAAGGTAAAGCATGTCTGTATATCAAGTACAAGCAGATCCACTATGTATACTAGTATAAAAGACTGAAAGCACATAATGCATCATTTGATCATGATCGAACATGTACATGTCTAAACATCACATATATAAGAAGATGATCAACGAAGCTGAAGGATGAAGATGATCACTGATGTCAAAAACTAATCTCGATAGTACCAAATGAACATGATGGAATAAGATGATACTACATCGCAACTTGGATGCCAGCATATAATATGTCGTTGTGAAGGACTGCAACATATAGTGTGGATGTTGTCAACTAGCAGGAACAGGAGCAACTGACAAGTGAACCAAAGAATGTTGATACAACCCGAGGTCTTCACCGAGTGTTGTGGTACATTTCTACACAATGGAAATAAATGATCTAAAGTCGACCATGCGATAAATCATTTTATTATCAATCATTGATTTATATCATTAACAAACATGAGACTACCCGCTGATAATGATAATGGGAGTCAAGGTACCCAGTACAATCTAACAAGTGTGAATGAATGAGATGAGGTTGAAAACATGGAAGAATCTATCAATGAGGGGACAATGATTGTTTCCCACTATCGATAGTAAAGGATCTGCCACTGATGACTACAAACCCCAAGGTACTGCCAAATGGACTCTAGATCTTTGCCCCAGAAGAATGAGTCATAGTCAATAGTGAAAGATATGCTAGAAGGAAGCCATTAAGGCATCCTTCATCAATCTACTGCGAGTGTAACCCGTAGGGAAATAATGTGGAAGGAATCAAGCGAAAAAAGATGTAGTAACCCAACCGAAGCACATTTCCAATGTACAAAAGATGTGACTAGAGCACAATATAATCCCTTTGAACCAACCAATAATGAAAGCTAACACAAAGGTGAGGAATCCAACAATAGGGTCAAATGGAAACCAAGGCACTACACAAATCCCAATGTGCGATAATGAAAGATGATGTTGAACATAAGGGAAACCACTCAGTCAAAGACGCATGATATTGATCGATGCTGAGCACAAGGTGACCTATCAATAATGAAAATAGGTTCAGGGTGTGGTTCTAGGTCTACCCTCAGAGTAATATGTCATTGTCGATAAGGACAAGACCTGCTAGGAAGAAGTCAATGGAGACCTTCTCAAACCGGCATGAGCAAAGGACCAATATAATTGATGTGATGACAAACAAGATACTGACAACCAAGGGTTGACAACTGAAAAATAGGTCTATTAGTGTCGGTATCTTCATCCATCCATGAGTGATCAAATTCACTTATTGCATTGCATGTTAGGGGTCTCATCCAATTAGCTGCATTCCATTAGGATCATGGATCATCTGATGGTAGTGGATTTTTATACATTTTCCCTCATGTTCTTTACCTACTGACCCATTTTCATACATCTAGATCATCCGTAGTCATTTTTTCTCTTTAAATATGGAAAAGTCATTTTTAGGGTTTTAGGTCTCATTAAGTCTAGGATTTCATCAATAAGGTCTTATAAATGCTCAATAATGGTCAGTAGGTGCATGAGGAAGTCAAATAAAGTTTCAGCAACAATAATTTCCATAATCACATGCTCAATGATTGATTTTTCCTCAAAACCCTGTTTTGAGGAAAAACACAGTTTTTATGTTTTCATGTACAAATTTGATGTAATTTCATTTTTTCCATATGTAATAACTTCAGAGGCAGCCCTGGTCACCTTGACAAGCCTCTACAACTTCACCACATGCAAAAGAAACAAAACGTCAAATCATTCAGTCCAACGAAGGTAAAAATAAAGCAAACTGCCCGAAAACAGAGTTTTAAAAGCAAGTCAAAATCAGACATTAGAAGAGTGAGTTTTTGTAAGTGAAAAATCAAAACCATATGTATATAGAGTGTATTCATATCAATAAGGTTCATTTGTGTCCCCAAGAGAAAGAGAGAAAGTGTATTGGTCTTCCAAAAGCTAAGAGAGTGACTTTTGTGCCAAAGCAAGGGAAAACCCAGGTGTAGCGCACTGGAGCACGGGTGCGGCGCACTCATTCGGCGCGACGTACTAGGCAGCATTCAGCAGTGTAATTTTATAACTGGCATGGAACATTGAGGCAGTGTTGTGCACCTATGAGGTAGCTCGACGTATAGGACTACAAGGTCGATTTCAATCATAGCCTCTTCCAAACTTACAAAATTGCTAAATCCTCAATTTTCCAAGTAAGTTAATACGCCCTCATCGCCAATAGATGAATTTATCTTGGTGTTTATGGTGATTTAATGGTAAAATATTGAAACCATGCCTCCTTGCATTTCTTGTTAAAAACAATTGCATAGGGTTAACACTTTGCCTATTTTGCTGCTAAAACTACTCATGTCATTTTCATCCCCTCACTCCCTCACTTCATTTTCTCCCTCCCTTTTCATTCTCATTTACCCACTCCCTAATCCCCATATCCCTACAACTACTAGTCTAAATCCCTAGTCCCACTATCCCAAACCCTAGCGAAAATATCCCCAAACCCTAATTGTTGTCCCAAAGCTTAAATATTATTCCCTAAACCCTTCTATTCCCCCAAAACCTGTCAGCAACATTCCTAAACCCCTCATACACATTCCCTCCACAGTCCCTCATATATTCATGTCTTTGGCAGAAAAAACCTAAAGACACCATAAAATCTCTCCATACTCATCTAAGAAAACTCAAACATTGGCAAACATGGAGTGAGATTAGGGGTGATTTTAGGGGCGAATGTTCGCCCTTTGGTGAAATTAAGGGGTTTTAAATTTTTAGTGGGAGAATATTTTGTATCATAGTACATTTTTACAAATCACCTCAAATAGGCCACCTTATTTTAAGGGAGAGGGAAAAAAGGTAAATTTAGCCCTTGAAATTAGGAGTTACAACCTTCCATCAGACCATTTTCAAGAATAGGTTTTATTTAAGTGAATCCTATGGGCCAAAGACCCAAATACCATATTTATAAAAGAGGTATGGTAAATTAATAAAAATATAAATAAATGAGAGGTATGGTAAATAAATAAGGCATAATTAATAAAAATATAAATAAATGAGAGGTATGGTAAATAAATAAAGCATTTTTTATATTTACTCCATAAGTCACCTGGTAAATTAATAAAAATATAAATAAACGAGAGGTATGGTAAACAAATAAAACATTTTTTAATTTTTTTTATATTAATACCATGCAAAAAAAACATTATTAACCCTAATATTAGTATTAATAAAAATAAAAAATGGCACATGGTATTTACCTATGGTATTCACCAAAATGGCACATGGTATTGACCCATGGTATTCACTTGGAATGTAGCCTATTTAAATGGGGGAATTAAACCAGAATAGATTCATCTTTACTCTGGATCTACTACCCCCGAGAGGTATCAAATATGGTGATATGAAAACTAGCATAGAGTGAAAAAATATTTGATCCGATTAAGAGTAAAAATGGATGTTGTAATTTAATGTATGTTAAACATTTTAGCTTGGTTAAAATAAAAATCAACTATTAATTTTATTAATTTTTA